>RXID01015659.1:0-131810 GCA_005019695.1 Trichopus zeylanicus subsp. travancoricus | reverse complement strand
TTTTGGTTGCTATGCTTATGTTCATGTTGTCAAGGATAAGTTAGATGCACGTTCCAAAAAGTGTATTTTCCTGGGTTATGCCAAAGGCGTCAAAGGCTATCGTTTGTGGGATCCTACTATTTCAAATGTAATTATTGAGAAAGACATAGTATTTGATGAAAGTGGTATGCTAAAATCTCCCAAGAAAGATCCCAATGATATAATGCAAGTGGAGGTGGAGCATGTAATTCCTTCAAAAGAAGATATTCAGGGTATGCCCAACTCTCAAGAAAATCTTAAGAATCAAATTTCTGAAAAGACTCCACTTCGAAGATCTCAAAGAAAAATAAAGTCACCTGAAAGGTATGGTTTTGAAGATATGGTAGCTTTTGCTTTAGTTATTAACAATGGTGATCCTTCTTCTTATAAAGAAGCAGTACAGGATAAGAATTCTTCTCAGTGGCAAGCTGTTATGAATGAAGAGATGGACTCTCTTCAAAAGAACCATACTTGGGATCTGATGAAATTACCAAAAGGTAAAAGAGCAATTGGTTGAAAGTGGGTATTTCGAAAGAAAGAGGATTTCTCTGAGATAGATGGTGTTAAATTCAAGGCCCGTTTAGTTGCAAAAGGGTATTCACAAAAGGAGGGTATTGACTTTAATAAAATTTTCTCTCCTGTGGTTAAACACACATCTATTCATTTTCTCCTTGCTTTAGTTGTTTTTCATAATCTTGAGTTAGAACAGCTTGATGTCAAAACTGCCTTTCGGCATGAGAATTAAGAAGAACAACTTTTTTTGGCAAACACCTGAAGGGTTCAGACCAAGAAGGCAAAGAAATTGTTGTTTGCAAGTTGAACAAATCGACTTTATGGTTTGAAACAGTCTCCAAGGCAATGGTATAAAAGGTTTGACATTTTATATGGCTGGGTCAAATTCTCATCCACTGCAACTGGATTGCTGGTTTATTTAAGATGCATGCCAATAACTCATTGTATGATATTGCTTCTTTATGTTTGATGATATGCTTAGCGCTACTCAGACACACTCTACTGAATGATTGAAAGTTTAAAAATGGAAAAAGGAATTTGAGTGAAAGATTTAGGTGCTGCAAGAGATTCTCGGTATGAAATTGATCGAGATCGAAAGCATGGAAATGTAGGGCTTAAACAGAGCAAATATCTCGAGAAGGATTATTTCCTCCATTTTCACATGCAGAAGGCAAAATCCCTCAGTACTCCCTTTGGCATCTCACTTCAAGCTTTCAGCTCAACAATATCCTTCTACAGATGAAGAGCATGCATACATGGAGAACATCCCATTTTCAAGTGCTGTTGGAAGTCTAATGTATGCTATGGTATGCACAAGACCTGATATTGCACAAGCAGTCAGCGTTGTTAGTCGTTACATGGCAAATCCAGGAAAAGAGCATTGGCAGGTCATGAAATGGCTATTAAGATATATTAAAGGTACTCTTAATATTGGTTTATGTTTCGACAGGAACACAGTGCAAGAGGCCAAAATTATTGGCTATGTCGATTCAGACTATGCTGGAGACCTTGATCGACGTTGATCCCTCACTGGTTTTCTTTTCACTCTATGTGGAGGACCTATTAGTTGGAGGTGTACCTTACAGTCAACTGTAGCATTATCTACAACAGAGTCTGAGTATATGGTAGCTACAGAAGCCGTCAAAGAAGCCCTATGGCTAAAAGGTTTGGCAAGTGAAATTGGTTTTTCTCAACATGTTCTTCCTATTTTTTGCGACAGTCAGAGCGCCATACACCTTGCGAAGAACCAAATGTATCATGCCAGATCAAAGCATATAGATGTCCGATTTCATTTTATTCGGGATATTATTGAAGACGGCGAGATTTCTTTACAAAAGATTCATACTTCAAGAAATCCTGCAGATATGTTGACGAAGGTGATTCCGATTGATAAGTTCAACCTCTGTTTGGACTTGATCAATATTCAAGGTCGTTGATCCTATCCCAGGAGGTAATGGTAAAGACATCTATTGAAGATTCAAATTCAGAGAATAAGATGATTCGAGCCAAGGTGGAGATTGTTGGCTTTATGGTGTCTCGAATCCGGATTTTTCGGATAGTCTTAATTATATTAATGGGCCTAATCCTTATCTAGATTTATCTTCTAGAAGTCTTAAATTAGTAGAAGTCTTATTTGAATCAGTCTTCTATTTTGACTCAAATATCATTAGGCCACATCTATAAATACACCATTGATGTAAGGGTCTCAAGAGATATAGAAAATAGAGAGTGAGAGTTGGTGATATTGGAGTTTCGTCTCCGTCGTTGTAATCTTCTCTTTTCTCTTCCTCATCAATACAATATTCTCTGGATCGTCTTCCCACATATATCTCTTGTGTGTTATCTTTTTCTCTTTTCTGTTCTTCCTCTATATTGTGAATTGTGGTGGACATCGATATTTTCCGCAACATCTTATGACTATTCTCCTTATAAATTATTATGTGGTAAAAAGCCTAACATTAATTATTTTAAAGTTTGAGATTGTGTTACTTATGTTCTAGATACTACTAAAAAGAGATAAAAATTAAGAAGTAAAGCTATCAAGTTAATTTTTCTTTGATATGCCAAGCATAGTAAAGTATCTAGGTTTCAAAATTTGCATACTAATTCAGTCTTTGAATCTATGTGTGCAAATTTTTTTGAGCATTTAACTATTAAAGATGTTGATAGAGTAGACTTACCAAAATATTTACTTCTACAATTACCAATTGATTTACAATCTCCACCTATTACTTATGATGTTAATAGTGATGTTTCAAATAATAATGCATCTAGTTTTGAAAATAAGCCTATTGAATTAAGGAGGAGCAAAAGAGAAAGTATAGAAAAGAACTTTGCATCTATTATATACACTTATGTGGTAGAAGAAGATCCAAAGAATTTTCAAGAGGCTATGTCTCTAAAAGATTCTCATATATGGAAGCAAGCTATGGATGATGAGATGAAGTTCATTTGTGATAATAAAACTTGGACATTAGCAACTCTTCCTCTAAATACCAAATTTTTGGGTTGCAAATGAGTTTTAAGGAAGAAACTTAAAATCGATGATAGCATTAATAAGTATAAAGCAAGATCGATAATTAAAGGCTTTAACCAAAAAGAAGGCATTGATTATTTTGAAACATATTCTCTTGTTGCTAGAATCACAGTTATCAAAATAATATTTGCAATTACCTTCGCATGCAAACTAGAGGTACACCAAATGAATGTCCAAATAGCCTTCCTCAATAGTAAACTAGACAAGAAAATTTGTATAAATCAACCTAAGATTATGTTGTTCTAGGTGAGAAAAGTAAGATATGTAAACTTAATAAGTCTTTATATGGTCTTAAACAAGCCTCTAGATAATAATTTACTAAATTCAAGACCAAAATTAAAAAAATTTGGTTTTACTAGTTCTATTATAGAAGAATGTGTTTTTATTAAATGGACTAGGCATCGTTTGGTTTAGGATTAAGATCAGGATCAAGGTAAAGACTAATGAATCATTTTTGTAAACTAATATCTTTTTATCAAAATTAACCCTACAATAATTTAAAGTTCAAAAAATTATTTAATTTTTTACAATAATTTAATTTAATAACAGTGTAAAATAAGTAATATTAATTTTGTAAGAAAAAAATAATTTTGAAAAATATTGATCTTGATCTTGATCTCAAAACAATCGGACCCTAGTGATTATAAAATTTTGGTTCTAATATTGATTGTGTTAAAGAAACTAAGAATTTGTTATCTCAAACATTTGATATGAAAGATTTGGGACAAGTTGATGTTATTCTAGAAGTTAAGATTTTAAAAAGATATAATAGTTTTAGTTTAACATAATCACACTATATTGAAAAATTGTTAAGTAAATTTAGTTATATTAATTGTTTGCCTAGTAAAATACCTATTTCACTGCATTAGTTATTATTGCCTAATGATGGTAATCTATTGAACAAGAAAAGTATGTCAAAATTATTGATAGTCTAATTTTTACAATAAATTATACTAAACCTAATATTATATGTGCAGTAAGTATTTTGAGTAGATTTACTAGCAATCCTAGCTTAGGACATTGGAAAAGTTAGACAAATTAATGAGATATTTAAACTTTATTATGCATTATGGCTTATATTATAATTGTTCTAACTATGTTTTAGAATGTTATAGTGATGCCAATTGAGTTTCAGATAAAACTACTTACAAATCTACTAGTGGTTAGCTTTTCACTATTGGTGGAGCTATTGTTGCATGATCTTCTAAAGGTTATCGTGTGTTGCATTATCCTTTATGAAATCTGAATTTATTTTTATGTCACTTGCATATAAGGATATTTTGTGGTTTAAAAGATTTATGAAGCATGTTCCTTTTATTGAAAGACATAATAGACCTATCTCATTATTTTGTAATAATCAAGGTACTATTTATGATGCAAAAAATATAAGAATGAAAAGCAATAGCAAACATATTGTTATGAGATATAATCATATCAAAGATGTTGTGAAAAAGGGTAAGGTTTAAATACTTATCAATAAATCAAATGTTTGTACATCCTTTAACAAAGCTTTATCAGGAGAGAGAATATTTGAATCAATAAGGGGCATGAGACTATTACTGATTAGGTAGCTTTTTTGAGCCTACTCTATCACACTAGTATTGATCATTATTGAAAACTATAATATTATAATATTTAAGATACTATTTAATAATAAGATTATTTATTATTTATTATTATTAAAAATTAAATAATGAATGTGTCATAATATTATGAGTTTAATGAAGTCAAGAGATAATGTTGTTATATGTGTGTGTATATATATATTGTATAGAAGGAAAAAGAAAGTTTATTTAGCTTGAATAATAATGGATTTGGTTTACGTTGTTGGGCCAAATCTATTTTGAATTGGATTTTATTTTTATTGTGTTTGGTTATTTAGTTAATTATATAACTTCCCGAGAGAGAAAATAACATTCACGAAGAAATATGTCTTTTTATTTTGAATTATTTTTTATTTTTTAAATGACACTTTAGATATTATAAAAAGGAGCCTAGATCTTCATTATCCATTCACTTAAAGTACTTTCTAGTTTTTTCAAATATTCTTTCTTTTAAAGATTAATCTTAATGGTTTCTTACTTCGGAATAGGTTTTACATTATAGTCATATAGTCTTTTCCTGTCAAGCATTGTCTCTTTAGAATAGCTTCCAAAACCAATATGCAACAATTGTGCAAAAATAATACTCTAGAGAGAGAGATTCTTTCGGTTTGCCTTAATAAATTTCTTCTCCTTATTTTTTATTCCACTTTTATATATTTTTCAGGTATTTTTTAAACACTAAACCTTCTGATCTTGTTCATTTCCAATCACTACAAGTATTTAGGCTCCTTCAACCCCTTTTTTGATGTCATTCTACTATGGATAAAAAAATGAAAATCACAAACACAACATAATGGATACTTATGTAGTAAGATGAATATGCATATGCAAAAAAGCGAGTACATACAATTATCGCTTTTTCCTCAAAATTTAAAAAATTAATCCATTAAAAAGTGTCTATTTTTTGCTTGGGCTATTAACAAGGATACTTTGGTGATATAAGGTTTAAATGTGAAAATGAAGATAGCTCAAACACTGTTATCCAAAGGCTAGTGGAACTTGAAGAATTATTAACCTGATTACTTATGATTTTTCTCAAATATTACTATTTCTTTTGCTTTTCAACTTTTTCTAGCTTGATTGATGCAGTGATGATCATACTGAGAGTTCATTGCATTTTATGGGGGAAAAGGAAATGATCTCAATGGCATAATGGGGAGATTGGGAAAGAGGCTGCATTATTGAAAACCATCCAAAAATCTCCTAAATCAATCAAGATTGGGCAGCACTTTTTAGTGCAAGAAAACAACATTCAAACTAAAAATATACACATTCAAATGATAGTTTGTAAAATATACCGCTTTGTATAATTTATGTTAATTATTTGCAATATCCTCTGAAGCTTCGTTAATTGTAGAATATCTAAATTTATTGTATTGTATTGTTGAATTTGTGTAATGTGATTGTTAATTAAGTAAGGATCTGTATTTTGAGTAGAATATAATGAACGGAATTCATCTTTAATATCGTGTTAATAATTCTTGTAGTTTAAGTTATAAGCATGTGTATCCTTTTTTAGGGCATTTATTGATTAGATTATAGTATTTATTTTTTTATTTATGGGTAAATACTCTTTAGTATTGATGTATTTTATATGCATGTTCACTTTAGTATGCAAATATTCATTTTGTTATTATATGATACTCATTTTTCAACCCATGATATTTATTTTATTAGTAACAGAAAATAAAGATTAGAAAAAAGGATGAATTAAGAAAAAAAGTTAATAAAAATTGAAAAATGAATGTGATGGTGAAAGGAAAAAAAAATTAAATGGTTTAGATGCTTGGAAATGAATGATGAAATTGGAGAGAGAAGATAAAGAGAAGGAGTCAAGGATGAACAAGAAATCAGATGAGAGTGAGATGAAGGGGATAAAATTGGACAAGAGGCATAAGGAACTTTCCCAAAAACATCCCTTGATATCTTTGTACCTTTCGAATTTCTAGCTTAAGGCCCAGTTTTGGGCCAACAAATCAAAGTACACCCAACGCAGATTCTATTCAGGTACTTTCTGGGACATTGCCCCACCTTCGCGGCGAAGCAATGACAAACCCAAATTCCAGCCACAACGCACAACCGAAACCCGACCTCTCCAATCAAACTCTTGATTACCAAAAAATTGGGCCCACTCAAGCGTCCAAAATCAGCCACGTCATCGCCGTCCTTCTCGGACGTCGAATTGACGGTGGAGTGTATCTGGCGGAGGAGCCATTCAAATCAGCCCCCCAAACCCTCTCCGTTTTTAAAACCCTCAACGTGGCGGCGTCTCCTTCTCTTCCCTAGGTTAGGGTTCTGGGGTTGCTTCGTCCAACTCGCTATTCAATCCATGGCCGCCGTCGCTCCCGCTGCCGACCGTATCCTTTTCCCCCTGTTTGATTGTTCTGTTTAAGATCGTGCTGTGTTTTTTTCCAATGTTATTTGATGCTTGTTTGGGACGACATCAGTGATCGGACTGGTTGGGTGTTTTTATGCTTCGGTTTTGTTTCTGTTCCTGTTGGATTGTTTGAGATTGTTGTTGCGTAAAGATGGTGTCTTTGTGATGGTTAGTCTTTTGCGTGGATTCTATGAATCATATTTGGATTTGCTTTGAATCGCATTTTTTGCTAGAAGCGATATTATCAACTGATTCTGTTTGTATTGGGAGAAACTGTCTTGTTAGGAAAGGAGTGACATGATGATTTAAGGATTAGTTTGTCAGAATTGCTTTTCCTTGTTGATTTTTGTTGTTTGTTTAATTTAAGGTTCCGTTGTCTAGTGTTTAGGAACAAGAGCTCTTAATCCAAAAGTCCTTCTTAGAAACTAAACAGGATTATGTTTCCACTCGGTGCTGTAAGTGAAGTACGATTGTATTTGGGTTGCTTGTTGAGGTGGCGGCCTGACATAAGCTTTCCGGTTACTTATTTGTTTTATTTAAATCTTGTTCTTGGTGTTGTTTTTTTCCTTCTTGTCAGTCATTGATGTGCTATTGATCAAAATCAGTATCAACACTAAAGGATCATTTTTATAAATTAATATTTTTTTATTAAAATTAACGTTATAATTATTTAAATTTCGAAAAATATTTAATTTTTTTATAATAATTCAATTTAATAATGATGTGAAATAAGTAATATTAATTTTATTAGAAAAAAATAATTATGAAAAATGCTAATCCTAATCTTAATTCTAAATCAAACGATGCCCAGATGGTTTTGTTTCCTTGATTTATGTGTCTCTTAGAAGCTGCTAGCTTGCTGGAAACGTTGTCATTGGATTCTCAGAATACGGACCATATTGTTTCGGAGGTTTCTAAGAAGGTAATATGTCTTTTCTGAAAGATTCCTCTAGAGAAAAAAAATCACAAGTCTGAATTTTCTCATGATTACGAGATTTTTGACAAGGGAAACACTTCTGTGTTCATATGTTTTGGTTTAATTTGCTTATGCAGCCATCTGTTGTTCAACATGGGTCTTTTAATGGTAGAGAGATACACAGCACAACTCCAAGTGAACGTTTATTAACTCCTTCAGTGCAAGATGTTATGGGTCCAAACATGTGCTACCGGCCAAATGGATATGCTCCTACAACATATTACTATGGAGGTAATCCCACTATATTTATACTTCTAGATTTATTATACTTTTCTATGTGATTAACCCTGATTGATTGTTGATGACTGCAGTTTTATATGCCTCTGTTATTGTTGTTTCTGTTGCCATGGGCTGTGATGCTTTGCTTTCTTTCGTTATCATCATCAATTTATAATAGGAATTATTGTACTTTCCATGCTTCAGGTTATGATGGCTCTGTCAATAATGGAATGGAGATGCCTTTGCATGTATGTGATCTATTATTTTTGGAATGCACTCAATAATTGTTCTTTTTTTGAGAGATCTCAATAGTCATTATTTGATAGTTATAAGTTACAAATAAGAAATGTCATGTTTTTCTTGAACCATGAAATGAGGATTGATTAAGGTTGTTAAATCTGGTATGCAAATTCAGTTGCTGGGATAGTAGATTGATGTATCCAGTATTTCTCACAGGGTGTTTATGGGGACATGTATGGACAGGGATATGGGTATGCTTATGGTGCATATCCTTGTTCTCAAGTCCTGCCGATAGGACACGATGGGCAGATGTATTCCTCCCAGAATTATCATTATCCAACTCAATTTTACCAGCCATTGATGACATCAAGTACAACTTATGCATTACACCATGCTACTAAAGGGGAAGATCCTACATCTGTTTCTTCCGATCAACCAACTCAATTTCTAGATACTGGCAAAGCTAACTCAAATGGGATTGCAAATGGGAATGCAAATGGTAATGATGGTTCAGTGCCATTGAGATCAAGCAACCAAAACTCAACACTGACCGCAAATGGTTCTTATGGTAGGGGTGCATTTTCCAGAGGGCATCCTTCTTCTGGATATCAGGATCTGAGATTTGGGTATGATGAAATGCATTCATTATGGTTTGATGGTTTGATGTTCTCTGGTTCTCAACATAAACTGACTTCAACTAGCAGTTTATCTTCTGCCCTTGCACACAACAACCAGAATCCATCATCAAGGAATCATACCCACTCCAGGCCTCATCCGATGGTATGACTCATTAATTGCCCATGGCTAGAATGTTTTCATGGCTAGAGTATCTTCACTTTCTTGTTTGAGATGTGAACTCCACCTGCTTAGCTTACAGTTTTCTTTGACCTAGCTCTTACTATTATGTTATTCTGCTGTGACTACATTATTTCCATTGTATTTAGTATCTTCATTCTACAGAACAAATTTCTTGCATCATTTTACTAGAATGTAAATGACGTTAATCTATTTAACCTACTACTGAGTATTGGTGAGTAATCAATTACATTTTCTTCCCACATTTTGCTATACTTTGATGTTTTGGCATTTTCAAGATTTTTGGTGTATTTATCCTGAATCATGTTCACCATCAGGGTTCCAAAGCAACATCGTTGATGGGACCATCTCCTGGATACATGAATAGGATGTACCCAAATAACCAAATGCACAGGCAGCACGGAAACATGGACAAAACTTTTCTGGGTTATGGATCAAGTATTTATGATCCTAGGTTGTCAGCACATTTGAGTCTTGTTATGGATAGCAAATACAAGCCTAAAGGACAAGGAAGTGGATTTTATGGTTATTGGAATGAAAATTTGGGTGGGTTGAGTGAACTTAGTAGAGGACCAAGAGGTGGTGACCACCTCAAAAACCAAAAGGGATATAGTCCTGTCGCTGATGCTGTAAAGGGACATAACCTTACTTCAAATGCAAGCAATGATTCTAGTCTTGGAGCCCCAGATACGGATCTATACAATCGCCTAGACTTCCCCGACCGCTACTCAAATGCCATGTTCTTTGTTATTAAGTCATACAGTGAGGATGATATTCACAAAAGTATTAAGTACAGTGTTTGGGCCAGCACTCCTAATGGCAACAAAAAGCTTGATGCTGCATATCAGGAGGCTCGAGAGAAGTCTGATGGTTGCCCTGTTTTCCTCTTTTTTTCTGTAAGCATCACAATTGCTATTATTTAACATTTTCCTGCAAAACTTTTTGGATTTTGCTTCATTCAATGTTTTTTCTTTCCAGGTCAATACAAGTGGGCATTTTGTTGGCGTTGCAGAAATGGTTGGCCATGTTGATTTTAGGAAGACCATGGACTATTGGCACCAAAACAAGTGGGTTGGTTGCTTCCCAGTTAAGTGGCACATTGTAAAAGATGTGCCTAACAGCATTCTGAAGCACATCACGATCAAGAACAATGACAACAAGCCAGTTACGAACAGTCGAGACACACAGGAGGTTAAGCTTGAGGAGGGTCTTCAAATACTCAAGTTGTTTAAGGAACATGTTAGCAAGACGTCGGTTCTGGATGATTTTGGGTTTTATGAGAATCGCCAGAAGTTGATGCAGGAGAAGAGGGCCAAGCAACAGCTTCAGAAGCAGGCATGTCATTGTATTTATTTGGGGAGTGGATACCTTTCTGGGTAAAATTGTATGACTATCTTCTTTTCTCTATGTAATAGGTGTTGGATGAGGAGGAGAACAACGGGAAGGCAAAGCCACCACAGCCTTTGGAACCAGTTACTATCTTGAGCAAAGCTGTTCAGAGCAGCCTCGGAGAATGGAAACTATCTGAGGAAAATAGCCTGGCTGCAGTTGCTGGGGAAAACCCAAAGGCTGCAACCCTAGCAACCTAGAAGCTGGTTGCAAATGCTTGATCAAGTCGATCAAACCCCTTCAGTCACTCTGTACTCAATTGGGTGTACATGAGAAGATTCAGTAAAGAAGCATGGACATAATCAGTTGTTGATGTCATGGTCTAAAGTTTGCATTAATAAAAAGTTTTCATGTGTTTATGATGTTTTGTTAATGACTCAAGATTTAGGTCATCTGCGTTTCTATGCAGGAGTTAGGTGACGAGTTTATCATTCCCTTTCTTTTAGTAGGGTATTTAATTAGGTTCCACTGTTTTTTCCCCCTCTTTTCAGAGGACATCATGTAATTTTGATCTTTCTTTCATGGTTAATACGAAGTTTTGGGAGCGGGATGATTTGCAGTCAAAAAAGGTCATTCCATTTTGCAGGATCATGGTTGCTAATGGCCTATATGGTTGGGTAGTAAATCTAGGATTCAGCCATTATTCATGGTTTCAATCTCCAAATGGAGCGAAAAACATGAATAATAATTATATTAAAAATTGAGAATTACTTGTTGGATATCATAATTACGGCCGGTACCACTCTGTGAGAAAACTAAAAGTGGATTAATGTTAATCTGAATTAGAAGGAAGATCCAATTATAGTCTTGTTATAAGCCAATCCCATATTTCGTTATATCCAAAAATTTACGAGGGTATTTTGTTGAATTGGTCTATTACTTGTATGAGAGCAATGTACGATGGCATTGCAAACGGGTACCCGATTGTATATTTTCTCTTGCATCAAATGATTTATTAAAAACAAGCATAATTAGTAATTACAGATAATCCCATGCTCAGCTAGAGCACCCGCGACATAATAAAATACCTCGCTTTTTTAGTAAATTTGCATATTAAATGCTCATTGAATGGCAGGATCTTAATCATGACATCTCATAATATTCTCATTAAATAGGGTAAGATCTTTTTAGCCATTTGATACATCAACCATAAATACTAAAGAAAAAATAATGAGATAAAACAAAATTCTCATATAAATTCTTCTAAAAAAATTGACTATAAAGTCATTTGTGACTCGCCAATCCTCTCAATCACATCAAGATCTTTTTATTATACAAAGCCTCATGAATCTCTAGGTATGGGGATCAAAATCCTCCTCTTTTTACGGTATCCATAATCTTCCGCTACTAACTTGATAGTTATAGGGTCTTTGTGAGAGCCATCTTTAGCCTAGACTTTTTGTGTAGGTGAGGAGTTGAGTTGCAACCGCCTAAAGATTGAATCCAAACCTAAATTAGAATGCTACAAATCCATGCTCTATGATTTGACGCTAAAGAAAGGATTGTGCACCAGCTTCTACCATGCCTCTCCTATCCAAGATTGGGGCCTTTCGAGGCTCACAATAAGTTGAAAAGGTAGAAACTCTTGGTGGCACAATAGTAACAATGGAGTCGCAATGCGACCCTTTGATGCGACATCCATCTCCACTGAGCGAGATGTGAGAGAGAGTAGCTCCTGCTCACCACGCCACTTAAAATCCTCCACAACACAACTAGCTAGCATACAAATTAATCCAGTTGGTGTATTGCACAATCTATACACCAGCTGGTATATGGGTCCAAACATACATCAACTAGCTAGCATATGAACCAAATCACATGCCAGTTGGTTGATGTACTACACTTTTGGTGGGCCCCACTTTTTCTAATCTAAACCCCTAAACAACTTTCTTTCCCACTGACTTCCACTATAGATTAATCTCAGCTAGCGATCACTATCAACCTATACCTATCTAACAACCTCAAAAATTCAGAACTAAACTAAATTATAGTTAACTATTTTTGATCATCCAAAACTCTGAATTTTCAAAAAATTCTACACCATATATTGGACCAAAAATATTAGTATCACATCATTTAGTTGAATAATATGGGACCTGAATTACACTTATATAAACAATCCCCTTCCTCCCATGAAGATGATCAAGTTCTTAATCATCAAGTCTTCTTATTAGAAAACAGCAATATGGAGATATGTGATTAGCTATAAGCTCTTAGGCTATAAGTTATCAAGCCAAAAGAGTTCAAGTCTTTACAAATTCGATTTTCAGGGAGAAGTGCTTCACGATAAAGGAGCTAAAGAGGCTACATGGCATAATCAAGCTCTTTTGTTCCTTCTTTCTTTTTTTTAACTTTTATATATAGATTAGAACCATAGTCTAAAATTCATCATAATTACTATATAGCTTTATCCCTTAGGAAGAGACTTTTGGGCTCTCCCTCGTCAATGCAGTAGGTAGGTTTGCATCAATTTTATCACTTTATTTTTTATTATTTTATTTGATACTACACTCCAATAACCTATGAAATTTTTTTCTTTACCTCATAGGTACTTGCGAAGGCAATTCATAAGTCACTAGTGCGGGTATCCTATGCCTAGTGAGGAGACTCCCGCACCACTCCTAGAGATCTTGTCCACATTGTAGGTTAGGTGATGAATTTTCAATAATATCCAACCCTAAAATTCTATGGAGACCTACAAAATGATCACCATAGTGGGATCTCCTTGTGCAAAGTTAGTTTTTGTGTTTATTTTCTTTTGGGAGATTTCAATTATCCTTTTGCTTTTTAGTTGTTTTGTGAAGTGCTTAGTGATTTTCTAACTCTTCTTTGCTTTTTCTATTTTTCAAATTGTTGGTGAGAAAAACTAGGTCCAAACCACCTTTCATCAAGTATAGGCCTTATGAGGTCCTCTATTTCCAAGTACTAGGATCATCAGGAAATAGTATCTTGGATATCGAGTATGACCTAAGGTTTGACTATACTTGTTTGGAATTTCATAACTTCCACCTTAAAGCAAACAAGCTGTGTTTCAATTTTTCTTAAAAAGACTAAGGGTTTGCATCTCCCTAAATCTGATCTAAGGTTTAAGGGGTTGCATTCTATTAAGAAAATTTCCTTCAACCTGTATCAGCTTATGTGCCATTGTGGTCATGAGGGATGTAACCCATGGCCTAGTTTTATTATCTTTCAAGACATTAGTAACTTCAATATAAACTCTAATATTGATGAAACTTATTTTACTAACATGACTGATGAAAATACCGATATGCATAATTTGAATTTTCCTGAAGTTGTGGGCCTTAGGCCTCGTTTGGTACGGGGTCAGGGCTAAGTTGACCCCGTCCAGACCAGGTTATCTTCCAAACACCAAATAGTTGACCGCACTAACATTATTTTATTCATTTAAATTTTAACCATGTTTTGACTAAAATACCCTCACTTGATCTGAACCGTCGGATCTCAATCCAACGGCTCAGATCGGGTAACAGTCGAATACCGTCACTTGATCTGAACCGTTGGATCTCGATCCGACGGCTCAGATCGAGGAACAGTAAAACCCTAGGATACTTGAATGCCCGCAACGCCTCCTGCTCCCCCCCCCACCCCACGGCGGCCCAACACGCATCAGAGCTCCCACCGACGCCGCCGACAACACAGCAGTTGCCGCCCTCCTTCCCCCCCGCCGACGCATCAGACAGCGCACGATTCTTCCCCTTCCCCGTCGACGACGCAGCAGTCGGCGCACGCGTTTGCTCCTTCCCAGTCGAGTTTCCTCCTTCCTCGCCGACGACGAAGCAGACGCCGCCCTCTTTCCTCGCCGCCGACACAGCAGACGCCGCACGAGTATCGCCCTTCCCCACCGACGACGCAGTCGGCGGCGCACGACTCTGCTCCTTCCCCGCCGAGGATGCATCCGACACCAGACGAGTCTCCTCCTTCCTCACGCAAGCCGCACGAGTCTCCCCCTTCCCCGCCGACGACGCAGCAGACGCGGCACGAGTATCCTCCTTCCCCGCCGATGACGCAACAGTTGCCGCACGAGTGTCCTCCTTCCCCGCGGAAGACGCAGCAGACGCTGTACCTCCTCCTTCCCCGTGGACGATGCAGTGGACGCTACAGGAGTCCCCTCCTACCCGGCCGACAACATATAAATATTTAAAGTGGTTTTTCTCAAACTTAATTTGTCGTATGGATCATGCTTATTTAATTTTATAGTTGCTGAATAACTTGTGATTTTCATAACAATAACAACAATAGCAACTAGCTGATTTACACATGCTCATACTGCCGCAGCAGCATCTAATGGAAATGAAAAATCAGAATAATATCTTGTTTATTATGACTATTTCTTGATTTTTTATTGTTGTCTATTTTTTGATTAAACTAGAAGAAGAATGTAGCTTAGACCAAAATGGAACACAAGAACTGGTGTTAATGTAGGTACTGTATGTGTAAAATGTTCGGATTGTTTCCTAACATTGGATAGAAGCCAGTTCTGGGAACTTTTACATAGAAAATTTCATATTTATTGGCTTGAGGAACACATGTTAATTATGTCCATGGGAGCCAATGCAACATTTTTTAATTGCTAATTACAGTGTCCAACTAAAGCAATTGGGGAAAAGACTGCAAGCAGATTGGATTGGCTTTAGCGCGACCCACAACCATTCCATTACAGAAGTGTGGTGAGCTTCTAAACCCGCATGCAGTGCATTCAAAAGCTTAGCGGATTACAGCTTCTTTTGATCAGGCAGCTGATTGTGATCTAGTATGGTGTAATGATTTCATATTTCATGTTGTAATAGTTTCTGCTGATTAGCTATCAACATGACTTCCAACTTTTATTTTGTGTTGATTGCTTCAGAAAACATTTAGCAATTCTCGTTATTTTAAGAGTTGCATAGATACAATTATCTTGAACATAATCTACATTTTTCTGCGACTCTTAGAATTTGGTGTTTTTTGTTTAATTTATTCTCTTTAAACATATATGTTTCTCTCCCGTCATTTTTTTGAATTATTTTTTTACCGTTCTTTGTTATGTTATAAAAACTATCATTAACTTAATCTATGGATGCATACATGACTTAATGTGGAATTTGCTTATATAAAGCTTGTTTTAGGTTTTCTTGCAAATCAGTGTTAAACGTGCTTTCATGTTCTGCAGATTTACGAATTCAGGTTTTACTACAGTAATGGATGCTTCCACTCCACCAGTTCGGCGAAGTCCTCGAACACAAGGAAAGGGAAAATCAACTCAACAAGCTGGTCAGTCTTCTAAGAAGTCTGGATGTGCCCCAAATTGGACCACTGCTGAGGACAGTTTGCTTGTTCGGTTGCTACTGGAAGAACACAATGATGGAAGGAACAAGGGTGGTAATTTCAGAAAGCAATCTTGGAATAAAGTTGTGCAGAAATTAAATGAATTATCTGCGGTTGTACGAGATGCAGAGCAATTGAAGTATAGATGGAAGAGACTGAAAGAAAAGTATAATGAATTTCAGTTTATGAAGAGCAAGAGCGGATGGACGTGGGATTATCAGATGCATAGGCCAACAGCAGGAGATTCGAGAGTAATGGAAGATTTCTTTATGGTATGTTTCACATTTTACGTTGTAACATTCGGAATACTGACCAAAACTTTATGTTTAACACTTTTTCTTTTTTTTGGTAGCACAATCCACAATACGAAAATTCTTGGATTATTGGGTTTCCTCAGTTTTTTGAGGTAGAACAAATGGTGAAGAGTTCAATTGCTACAGGAAGGTGGATGTTATCATCGAGAAGTGCACCTTTACAACCACCTACAGCAGAAGAGGGATCGGATTCGACCGCCTCACCAGCGATGCAAATCAACACTGAGGCTGAGGACGATCCATACAGTAGTCTCGCTCGGAGGTTATTTACTGATGAGAACCCTACTTCTGTGACACATGGGAAACGCTCTCATGAAGGGTTAGATCGTAACAGTGGAAGAGATAACAGGAGACGTAGTGGAGAGTTCATGAAAAGTACCACGAGCCATTCTTACCAAACTACGACTCCAGAGTCTTTCGACAGGTGGATGCACATTATGGACAAAAAGTATAGTGAAAAAGTTGCTTCAAGTGATACATTAAAAAAGTGCATGGACAAGTTGTTCAACCTGAGTTTTATTAGCCCTGCAGACAGGTTTAAATGTGCTGAATGTCTGAAGGAACCACATAATCTAGAATATTTTATACGAGAGGAGGATTCAATTGCGCTGAAATTATGGGCTGAGAGGCGAGTAGCAGAATTTAATATAAAAAGGAGTAAGACACAGTTACTTAAATCTCATATGTCGTGTCCTTAAATTTTGAATAACTCCGAATAGGCTGTCATATTATGGGATAATGTATGAGTAGGTCCTAATTGCAATTTTCTGCAAATTGGTTTTTAATTTGAACTGCATTATCCGTTTCGGTCTTGTATAAGCTTTGTTCCTAAGTTTTAAATTGTTTATAGGTGAAGAGGAAGAAAGGAAATGCAGCAACAAAGGTAGGCCAGGATGGTGCTAACAAAGGGAAGGACAAGATGGACAGGAAGGTCTCGACAGAAGCATAACCCTCCGTAGGAAGTATGCATTGAGGATGTGCTTCTGTGATTAATTGTAATGGAGGGGAATCTCTGCTTGTTTGATTTGTGACTGTGAAACATGGATTTTTGTACTATATCACATGTGATATACTACACATGGGCTTGTGTAGTATATCACATGCTGTACAATTTAATTAACATATTTTATGCTAGCTGATGCTTAGGTTATATTAAATTTTTTTCGTATGTTTAGGGAAATGTTTTTGCAGTTAAACAATTTTACAAGGGCTATATTTGTCGCAAATTTTTTCTACCAGGGACATTGATTACGAGGGACTCACATCGTACATTCTTAAACAATTTTAAATTTCCATAGCCAGAAAGGACACTTATTGGAGGGTGTTTTTTCTCGCTTGCAGATAAAGTGTACATTGAACTGCTACGGAGCCTGAAATGGCAGCGGAGGTAGGTATCACTTTGACGATAATAGTTCACCTCGGAAACACCAGGAAAACCCGACGTATCATTCAGACATGACGTATCACTCTGACGTCAACAGTTCATCCCCGTAACATCAGCAGGAGTCATCCTATTAATAAAACATAATTTATTACTCTGATGTCAATAGTACATTTCCGTAACATCAAGACGACATGTCCTATCAATCAGACAAGATTATCACTCTGACGATAATAGTTCGTCTCGGTAACATCAGGAAGACCCGTCATATCAATCAGACATGACGTATCACTCTGACATCAACAGTTCATCCCCGTAACATCAGCAGGAATCGTCCTATTAATAAAACATAATTTATTACTCTGACGTCAACAGTACATTTTCGTAACATCAAGACGACATGTCCTATCAATCAGACAAGATTTATCACTCTGACGATAATAGTTCGTCTCGGTAACATCAGGAAGACCCGTCATATCAATCAGACATGACGTATCACTCTGACGTCAACAGTTCATCCCCGTAACATCAGCAGGAGTCGTCCTATTAATAAAACATAATTTATTACTCTGACGTCAACAGTACATTTCCGTAACATCAAGACGATATGTCCTATCAATCAGACAAGATTAATCACTCTGACGATAATAGTTCATCTCGGTAACATCAGGAAGACCCATCATATCAATCAGACATGACGTATCACTCTGACGTCAATAGTTCATCCCCGTAACATCAGCAGGAGTCGTCCTATTAATAAAACATAATTTATTACTCTGACGTCAACAGTACATTTCCGTAACATCAAGACGACATGTCCTATCAATCAGACAAGATTAATCACTCTGACGATAATAGTTCATCTCGGTAACATCAGGAAGACCCGTCATATCAATCAGACATGACGTATCACTCTGACGTCAACAGTTCATCTTTGTAACATCATATCAATTGATAGAACGGGTCGTCCTGACGGCTCAGGTCGATCTCTATACAGAATTTCTCACATATTCCCTTCCTTGAGAGTAAATGATATCTGACTCCCTATTGTCAACTTTCCCATTGGATTAGAACATCAAAATTTCATCTTTATGATAGGACGAGATATCTTAATTATCATATTGCAGTTTTATTATGTGCAAGATTTAATGATCCATCTTTTCTAGAAGTCATTGAGCTCTAATGCACTCAGCTTGTTCATCGGCCTCCTTGATGAAAACTTGTGATATCTCAAAGTCATCTTTGTGCCATTCAAACAACATTATGCTCACCAAGCAACTTATACTCTAGACATCATCGAGCTAACATTAGAAAAGATGTAGAGTGGGAAAAATTTCATCGAGTATGCTAATTGATGGAGGGAGAAAACCATGCGATCTCAACTTTCCCTAATAAAAAAATAGCAAAACAACTTATTAATTAGGAACACTCTCCCTAATCATAATTAGCTTTGTTATCTTTTGACATTTATCCATTTGATGTTTTGTATTATAAGGACCATGTATGGGAGAAGTTTTTATGAGAATATGATGACAATATTGACAAGAGATTCTTCAAAAGAACATGACAAGGAATAGTCAAAGGGGTCATTCATGGAAACATGGCTCAGATCAATCAAGTCTAAACACCAAAGGCTAGCCTTGAGTATATTGACCTTTGGATTTTGATAATGGTCAAACTAGAATTTAACAAGTTTATTAAGTTGTGATAAACTTCAGGATTTGCAATTATCATTTAAGCTAGTGACGGATCAAGTCTTAAGATTAAAACCTGAAGATAATGACTCAAATAAAAAGAGAATAATAATTTAAAGATGAAGCTTGATGATCAAGTTGGAAGCTTAAAAAATATTCAAGATGCAAGATCAATTCCAAGCTTATAGGTTTAGTTTTTCATTCTTTTGTTGAGTTGAGAATTTGATTGTTAATTTATTAGAGCTCTCTATTAACACCTTAATTAACTTGGAAATGTCTTCATCAACTTAGTTTTAATTGTTCAAGTTAACTTAATGATGTGCCATATTGTTGTTTAACTGAGATTTGCAAATAAATTTTTAGTTAGATTTTTGTTAGGTTCGGTTGGCCAAAATGGTCAGTTTGGGCATTTGAACCAATCAAATAGAAAAATAACATTATGGTTCTACAATGTTCGATCATATGAACTCACAAGTTTGGTCATTTGAATACATAAGAATATATTATAATAGCTAGGTTTCTAACTATTGGAACAAGCTCGGACACAAGTTTGGTCATCCAAACTTGTCAAAACAAGTTAGGAATGACTCCCAATGGCTTGATTTTGGTTTCAACATTTATATAAAGATTTGGGATTTCTTTTCTCATGGAGGAGAACTAGGTTTCACATTCTTAAAGCAAGATCCAACCTTTCAAAACCTTCTAGCCTCAACAAAAGCCCTAATTAGTTTTAATTTTCAAATCCTCACATGTGCTTCTGTTTAATCTTGAGAGGCTCTTGTTTGAGTGATTTGTTTATATTTTCTTATTTCTTATCATTGTAACTCATGTAGGTTATTAAGAGAGATTTGAGAATTTTTCTAGTTTAGAAGAGAGTTGAGAGAGAGTAGATCGGGTTGTGGAATGACACTTGCAAATTGCAAGAGGAGTTGTATGGCCTTGGCTTCAACCTAAGGAAGCGATACTTGTGGGTAATAAGTTAATGTAAAGTCTTGGCTTTGTCTCAAGAAGCAACATCACTAGTGGAGTGATCAAAGTTTTCAAGATTGAGGCAAGGGCCATAGAGTAGGTGTAGCTAGTTGCCAAAGCACATATATTGATTTGTACTTTTTAATCCACTATTTATCTTATGCATTCAATTGTGATTGATTAAATATCCAATTTGATATTGATCGAGAAATTACATTATATGTGCTTGTAGATTGATCGCTCTCATTTATACTTATTGGTCATTATAATTTAATGAGAATTTTTCATATTCTTACATGTAAAGTTGTTTTGGTTATATTGAATGAAAACTAGCTATTATTACTTTAAAATCTAATTCACACCCCCTCTTAAATTGCCATTTGGGCCTTTAGGGTATGCACAACAACAATTGTGTCTTCCTCCAACTTAGTCTCCCAGAAACATAGCACCTTCCCAACCTCTTCGAAATTCAATGCCTTCTCAACCTCCTCTAACACCTTACCAACCTCCGTGGCTATATCTACTACTTAGCCAACCTTAGGATCCTCCACGAAACTATTAAGTTGCTCTCCACCTAACAACTATGCACCACGTGGTCCTTCTCCCAACACCCAAACACATTGTGGGCCAAGGTGACAAGACTATCCTCCTCTACCTAAAACTATCCCCAACATCTTTGCTACCATTGTTGCAAACAACCTCATACAACTCCCATAATTCAAAGCCATACTTCTAGACATCAATGTCTCTCATTACTATCTCTTCCATAAAACTCCAAAGCACACTCTTGAGCCATTTTTTGCTTTAAAAGATGCAATCTATGATCTTAATGATAGAAATGCTATGTATTGGAATTTGGTTAGATCATATGTGAATTAAAATGGGGTGAGAAATATGATAGTAGTAAGTAACTCACTTCCTACATAGCCTAATAACAATATTAATTGCATAGAGGGCATTTGTGAAATGAGTGAACCATCTTTTAGAAAACATGATAATTGAGTATTTGAGGATCCTTAAGAATGATTTCGTCTTCAAAAGAATTTACTAGGAAAAGTTAAAACACCTAAACAAGATCCATAAATTGATAGCTAAACTTTGGATGATGAGGATTATGATCATTTAAAATATATTAATGAAAACTCACTATTTTACCAAACCTACATTCAAGGAGGAAGGGATAAAGGTAATCAAATTTCCCCAATTGGAAGCCAAGAAAAAAAATGACTAATAGGGTAAGTCCCATAACCAACCAAAGATATGACATTGTTGAGGGAGAATTGAAAAAAGAAAGGAGTACAATATATTAGAACAACTGGAACAACTTTTGCAAAAAATTTCATTCCTAAAACTTGTAATTGATTCTCCTAAACATTGTGAAATCTTCTCCAAAACACTATGTTTAAGTGGTTTTTGGTAACACAAACTCCAACTTAGAGTTTAACAAGCAAAAGGGTTGGACTTCGAGCCTAATTCATGGTGAGTTTGAGAGGGGTGGAGGGCAATTTGAAGTGGAAAAAGGTGGAAAATTGGGCCTACATCGACTTGCATTTGAGTGGCTAAACCACAAAAGTGTAGGCACCCGAACCTCACAGACGGGGCATGTTTGTGCCTAGTCGGACGATTGATTCACCAACCGCTCATTCAATTCAGATGCAATCTACAGAAAAGAAAACAAAATTTCTATAAATCCATCAAAGATTGATGGGATTTTTAAACAAGGAAGGGGTAACCTCAGAATATACCAATCAGGGATCCGAATATGAGGTTTATGAAAAGAATATATCCATTAGATCTCAAAATCAAATCAATCAAAGATCTAAATTGAAGATTCTCTCAACCCTTTAAAAAGAGGGCTAGAGTGCACAAATTTGGAGAGAGATCAATAGTAATTCTTGGGAGAAAGTCTGCAAGAATTGAAGAAGGAGATCTTGTCATCAAGGAAGAGACCGAGAGAGCATCATCAAGGAGTTAAGAAAGATATAAGTCCTCATCTCATTTCTGTCCCTTTGTTTATCCTCTGTCTCTTGCAAGGTATCGGCATCCTCATGCTTCTGCTGCTGCACCCCACCTCTTCCCCTCCACTTCAAGCTTGCAACTACCTGTGGCCTCATTCTCATTATGCTGTCATCTATTCATTTACAAATTGCAAAACTATCCCCATTCAAATGATTGAACCTAGGAGATCGAGTGTTCGAACCATGTCACGAATTCCCATCAACACTATAGCCACCCATGGTATTTCTTTGTAGTTACTTATTTTTTCATGTTTGGATGACCGAACCTAGATAGATTGGACACTCAAACCATGCCATAGATACTAGCAACACCGCAACTACCCACAGCCTCGCTTCATGGGCCACTTGGTTCCCCATGCTCAAATGACCAAATCAAGAAGGATCGGATGCCCAAAACTTCACGACAGACATTTCTTTCCCCCATCAACACCATAGCCACTCACAGTCCTGTGTGTAGGCGAATCACCATCACCGTTGTGGCTACCCGCGGCCATGTTCACTTAAACTTGAACAAGATGAAAAAGAACTAAAATAACTAAAACTCGCAATCTTTTAAACTACAAGCTAATCTTTGGGTTCAATAACCAAGCCAGCCTTCAGGCTCATAGAACTAAGATAGCCTTTTGGCCTAGCAGAAATAGACTAGCTTTTGGGTTCATAAAACCAAGCTAGTCTTTGGGTTTGCAAAACCAAGGTAGCTTTCAAGCTCATAGAATCAAGTCAACCTTTGGGCTCATAGAATCAGGCTAGCCTTCGGGCTCATAGAATCAAACCAGCCTTGGGCTAGCAGAATCAAACTAGTCTTTGGGCTCGTAGAATCTAGCTAGCCTTTGGCCTCATAGAACAATCTAGCCTTTGTGCTAGCCAAACTAAGTTAGCCCTCAGACTCACCAAATCACACCAACTTTTAGGCTCACTAGATGTTGATTAGCCAGCCTTCAGGTTCATAATCAATTAGAGTATAAGCCAGCCCTTTGGCTTGCCGAATATCTATTAGTTAGCCCTTGGGCTTGCAACCACTTGGACCATAGGCTAGCCTTTAGGCTCACTGTAATGTCATCATGATAGCCTGAGGACTCTTGAATCAACCAAGACAACCCAGGATGGAAATAAAGTTCAAGTTGAGTTTCAATTGAATCAAACAACATTCAAACTAGATGAAAATAAACTTGAGTTGAACTCTAATTAAGTTAAGCTATAACAAGTTTGAATTGAAGGCTGGTTGAGTCAAAAGCCATTTGATCTAAGCTTAAACCAAAGCCAATCAGATCAATATGAATTTTAACCAAACCAGGTTAAGAAAAATCTAAGCCATGTCCAACCGAGTCAACCCAAGTTAAGCTGAATGTTCAAACTAAACTCAAGCCAAGTGGAGATGAACTTAGACCCAAAGCATAAGTCAAAGCTAACCCATACAAGTTTGATTATAATTAAATTGAACTAGATTAAGTCCCACTAGGTGTACTAAATCTCTGACAGTACTCCAAGGCTAGCCCAAAGCCATGAGTAGTGAATAATGCTACCATCTTGATCTGAACTTGAACTAGTTCAAATAAACTAGCCTAGGTCAAACTGAGTCCTGTTGGGTATGCTACAAAAGCTTTTGGGATCACTTGAAGGCTATGCCTAACCCACAAATAGTGGGTAATGATCACTTCAAAATCAATGAAGTAATTGCTTACGCTTCATTTGCTATAAAAATACTTTAAAATTAACAAAATTATTACGTATGCCTCATTGCCTATGGAAATACATCAAAACCAAAGAAGTTATTGCCTAAGTCTCAATGACTATGAAAATACTTCAAAATTAATAAAGTTATTGTCTATGCCTCATTGGTTATGGAAATACTTCAAATTAATGAAGTTATTGTCTATGCCTCATTAGCTATGGAAACACTTCAAAATTAACAAAATTATTACTTATGCCTTATTGGCTATGAAAAATACTTTAAAACCAAAGAACTTGTTACCTACGCCTTATTAGTTATGAAAATACTTCAAAACTAAAGAAGTTATTGCCTATGTCTTATAATTTATCACCTACGCCTTATTGCTTATGCAAACACATCAAAACCAAAGAAGTTGTTGCCTACACCTTATTGGGCATGAAAATACTTCAAAACCCAAATACATCAAAACCAAAGAAATTGTTGCCTACACCTTATTGGGCATGAAAATACTTCAAAACCCAAATACATCAAAACCAAAGAAATTGTTGCCTACACCTTATTGGAAATGAAAATACTTTAAAACCAACGAAGTTATTGCCTATACTTTATTGGCTATGGAAACACTTCAAAATTAATGAAGTTATTACCTACACCTCATTAGCTATTAAAACACTTTAAAATCAGTGAAGTTATTAGCTACACCTCATTGGCTATGGAAATACTTTAAAATAAATAAAGTTATTATCTATATCACACTAGCTATGAAAATACTTAAAAAAGTAAAAAAGTTATTGTCTATGCCTCATTAACTAACAAAAATACTTTAAACTAAAAGAAGTTATTACCTACACCTTATTGACTATCGAAACACTTCAAAATTAATGAAGTTTTTGCTTACGCCTGATTGGCTATGAAAATACTTTTAAAAAATCAATGAAGTTATTACCTACACCTTATTGGCTAATAAAATACTTCAAAACTAAAGAAGTTATTGCCTATGAGTCATTGGCTATAGAAGCACTTCAAAATCAAATAAGTTAGCTCCAATGTCTCATTGACTATGAAAATACTTCAAATCAAAGAAGGTGTCACCTCAACCTCATTGTCTATGGAAATACTTCAAAATCAAAGAAGTTATCTCCAATTCCTTATTGGCTAACGGAAATACTTCAAATTCATGGAGTTGTTGCCAATGCCTTATTAGCTAACGGGGACATTCCAACCTAACAAAATTATCTACAATGCCTTATTAATTAACAAAAACACTTCAAACATGGAGTTATTGCCAATACCTTATTGGCTAACAAAAATACTTTAACTCAAAGAAATTATCTCTAATGCTTTATTAGTTAATAAAAATACTTCAAACTTACAAGAGTTCTTACCAACACTTTATTGGCTAATGAAAATACTCTGACTCAAAGAAGTTATCTCCAACACCTTATTACTTAACAAAAACACTTCAAACCCACAAGAGTTATTGCTAATATCTATTGGCCAATGGAAACACTCTAAACCAATGAAGTTATCACCATCACCTTTTTGGCTAATGGAAATACTCTAATCTAATGAAGTTATCTCTAATGCTCAAATCTATTTGAAACACTTCAAGCTTCCCTTATCTTCCCCCCATGTCCCATCGGATGACACCATTAATATTTGCTGAGGATCAAGTCAAGATCCATCTAAGTCAAACATCACATGGTCTAGCACACAAGGGTGGGGCAACAACATACATCAGAGCTTCTTTCCCTCTCCTTTTTTTATTATTGGCATATTTTTTATAATTTTATGCTAAAATTCATTGTAAAGTGAGGGCATGCCCTTGCTTAAGGCATATACCATTCTCATAACAATTAAATGATTCTTTCTTTTTTTCTTTTTCTATCTCTATTTTATTAAACAAGTTTCTCACTTTAGGAGGTTTCTTGTTGAGTTTTGGGTATCTCAAATTCAGATTAGAGTTTGAGTTAAAGTAGGAATGCAAAGTTGATTTAGACTTATGATTGATTTGTAATATTAGAAGTTGTAATTAGAGTAAAACTCAGACTCAATCAGAGTCTATAAATATACTATAATACATAGGGTTTAGGTGTGGTGTAGTGCTGAGGTTGAACTAGAGAGAAATAGAGAGAGAGGAATAGAGAGAATAAAGAGAAGAGAAAGAGAGAGAGAGTGTCGACTCTCATGTGTGAGTCTTTCTAGTGCTTCTCGGTGGTCTCTCATGGTGGTTCCTCGTGGTGTTGTCTTGGAGATTCTTTTTGAAGGTGAAGGCATTATCGAGGCTCGGTAAAAGAGTTTAGTTAAGTAATAAAGAGTACAATCTTTTTTGTAGACTCTTGTAAAACCTTTTGATAGTGGATTTTTAGCTCTCCCCATGGACGTAACCAGATTTTGGGTGAACCACATATATCGCTGTGTCTTTTTCTTGTTATTTTCTTTTATCTTGCATTACTTCTCATTTTTTGTATTGTTTGAGAATAAGATGATTTATGAACCTTTCATTGCAAATCCCAATAGTTCCCAATGATCGTTAGGGTAATTAACAATAAGGGCTTATATCTATTGGAAGTTAGTGTTTTTATAATACTTGATCGTGTACTCAACAAATTAAACATACTTTGATTTCTACATTGAGTTCGCTCCCTGTGGTCTCTGCCATCTCGGGTGGCCGAAACCAATTCCATAAATTTTTACATACTTGGTGGGATTTAACTTCTCCTCCAAATGTAGAAACCTAGCTAATATGATATAGACATTGACAAAGTAGAATACAATTGACAACTAATCAATTGTTGTTTGCCTTGTAAGAAAAAATATTAAATGGTATCAATGTAGAGCATCTCCACCCCAAAGTACACTATCATCCTAGGGGAAAGATTAGCTCTACATCTACCTCAGTTTACGGTTGTCATATAAGCAGTTGAAGTTTAAATCAAGTTCAAAACCATCTATGAGGTTGTCTAGTTTAAGAGGGCACTACTACTGTGCCAACTGAAGTTGCTATCATGCAAGACCAACCTGCTTCTTACCTTTTGTCAAGGGGAAAGAAACCCAATGTCATCATTCCAAATGAGAAAGGTCAGTCTAATTGGGAGCTAGAAGCATGCCTCAACTAGCAAGGATATCAGTCTTCCAGAGACTAGGCTCAAAATGAAGCTCAATCTTCAATCACCTTCACCCAACTCTTGATAAGGGGCAACCACAAGCAAGTTGGGATATATGCATAGATAAATAAGAACTCATCTTGACCATCACAAGCAAGAAAAAAGCTGCTAAAATTTTCAATTGACTTTGAAGCCTACCCCTCAAATGAAGTCGGTCATTACCATTTCTACCTCAAACTCTTTTGCTCCATTAAGCAATTTGGAGAAGGGGTAAAAGCAAATCACAAGGGCATAGTCTTACATTGAGACTGTGGCAAAGGGGTGAATCATCAAATAAAATAATAAGAGCCACAATGAGGTTGCAATTTAACATGAGAACTCACAAAGGAAGACTATTCACACTATTTGAGTCATCTCTTATCATGATTCTAGGAGAGATAATAAGCCTACACCCCAACCAGCCAAATGCCAAAAGAAGGTTGCACGAGTAAGGCTTATGGAGGAAAAAATTTAGGAGGAAAGGGCCTTTATGAACCAATCTTTGCTACCACATCAAAGAGAAAGTGCAACCCGCTCTATGAGCAGGCTCTTGAATGAGGCAACTGGGCAAATAGGAGAGGTTAGCCTCAATCCAAAATACAATAAACCTAGATCTAATTCTTAATATGTGAACCATCATATTCTGATAGAAGAAGCTTTGGTCATAACTAAAATTTCTAATCAAGAAGTGACCATAGAAGCTCTGCAAGAACAATTGGGACAACAAGAAAAAGAGAAAGATGAAGCTCAAAAGAAGCTCATGGAGTTGATGAAAATGATGTTACAAATGTGCCAAAAGCTCAAAAAATTAGAGCAATCTTAACAGCTATCTCAACCTGTAGAGGTCACAGAAGATGTATCTCTTATAGGTGAGATCCACGAAAATATAGGCTAGCTACAAGCACCTCCTCCATTGGCAAGGGATACTCAATCATCAATTTTAGGGATTCCTAATAACATGAAACTGCAAGAATACATACAATAGTAGGTACAATAAATGATGGCTACGTAGTAGACACACAAGGAAGCAAGACGAGTAGGATAAATGATGATGATAAATCATACCCTAATCATCATGACTGAGGGCCATATCTTAGAGGTTATACAATACCTAGTTTTAAGTAGTTTAATGACAAGGGCAACCCTAAACAATATATAGCTCACTTTATGACTTTATGTAAAGATTTAAGTAATAATCCCTTATTGTTTCTCTGCCAATTCTCAGTAAGCTTAACAAGAGTAGCATTCGAGTGGTTATTTAAGTAGTTTTTGTAACACAACTCTGACTTTAGATTTTACAAAAATTAGGGTCAGATTTTGAATCCAATTCAAGCAAGTCAGATCCAATTCGGAATAGAAATGACTAAAAAAATCAGCCTGTGTTTGGAGAATCGAACATTAGAGGTTCGAGCACCCAAACCTCACAAAACTTTGTGAATTTATGTGAAGATTTAAGTAATAATCCCTCATTGTTTCTCTGCCAGTTCTCAGTAAGCTTAACAAGAGTAGCATTCAAGTGGTTATTTAAGTAGTTTTTGTAACACAACTCTGACTTTAGATTTTACAAAAATTAGGGTCAGACTTTGAATCCAATTCAAGCAAGTCAGATCCAATTTGAAATAGAAATGACTGAAAAAATCAGGCTGTGTTTGGAGAACCGAACATTAGAGGTTCGAGCACCCAAACCTCACAAACAAGTGATATCTATAGATTTAGAAATAAATTCTTTGAATCCCTCAAACATTAATAGGATTTTTCAGACAAGAAAAGTTGTAATCTCAGAATATATCAATATAAAATTCAAATATAAAGTTTATGGTAAGAGAATACCCATTGAATCTCAACTTAGGGCAAGTAAGATCCAATTGGGAACAGAAAATGACTATAAAAATTGAGCCCATATCGGCCTATGTTTGGACAATCGAATCTAGAGGTTTGGATGTCTGAACCAAACAAACTTCTCTCTAAATTTGGCCTATATTCGAGCACTCAAACATTAGAGGATCAAGTGCCCAAACCTGATAGACTAGGCATGATCTATGGATTCAGAAATAATTTCTTTGAATCCATCAAGATTGTTGGGATTATCAAACAAGGAAGTAGAAATCTTGGAATATCAATATGAGATTCAAATATAGGGTTTATGGCAAGGGAATACCCATCAAATCTCCCAATGAAATTTCAATAACTAAAATTAAAGATCCTCTTAAAACCCTCTATAAAGGGTGTTAGGGCACACAAACTTAGACTGATTCATAGACATACAAACACATAAATAGAGAGAGAGGGATAGAGAGAATTTTGAGATAGAAGGAGACTTTGCATGGACTAGAGGCCATACACTTGAAGGAGATCTTGACGAAAGCCTTGATGTAAGCCTTTCTCTTATCCCCATCCTCTTATTTCTTTGTCCCTCTTGTTCCTCTTCTATTTCTTTTAAGGTATCCCCATATCTCTACTACTGCCCCCTTCCCTTCCTTCTCAAAGTTCACAGCCACCTATGGCCTCATTGGTCTCCTAGTCATCACATGCTCATCTGAAAGTTACAAAGCTATTTGGGTTCTAATGACTGAACCCAAAAGATTGGGTGTCCATTCCACATTAGAGAAATCCATTAATGCTGTGGCCACCATGGCTTCATTGTGTGGGTCACCTGGCCCCTTGAGTTTGGATGACTGAAGGTGAAGAGATTGGATAGCTGAACCTCACAATTAACACCTACCAATACCATGGCCATCCATGGTCCTTCATGCATCAATGGCACCCACAAACCCTGTATCTCCTTGTGTATTATCAAGCCTCCATCACCACTGCGGCCACTTCCGAGCCCTTGGGCATTGAGAATTCTACCAACACCATAGCCACCTGTGGCCCCTTTTGCATGAAGATGAAACTCCACCAACATCACGGTCACTCGCAACCCTTCATATGATGGTAGAACTCTACCAATACTATGGCCACCTGTGGCTCTTAATATCGCAGAAGATCTTCACCAATACTACTATGACCACCCACACCTATCTACGTTCGAACTACTAAACATGAGAAGATTAGGCACCTGAATTCTCCCAGAATGAGAACAAAAGAATAAAATGAAACCAAAACATCTATATAAATAATTTAGGGCTAGCCTGCTATATCATGCTCTGAAATCAAGATGTAACAAGTGTCGTATATCTACCTACACAGTAGGTATACAAGGCTCATCCTGTATAAATATAAAGCATAGATTTTTCTAACAATTTGGTAACCTGTAACACTAGTCTTAGCATATATTACTAATATCTAACATAATATAACAAATTAATAACGAGCACACCTAAAATTAGAGGTATTAAAATCACAAGTTAGGAATACAACTAAGTCACAAAAGTCTAAATAATCAAATAGTGTAATTCGTAACTAAACTCTAGAATTAAAATAATCAACAAATAATATCCTAAATAATTGCTTTTTCTTTCTAATAAAAAATAATGCCTAGAAATAATTTTGTAGAGCGTCACATATCCCTTTTACCGAACTAGTCTGTAGGATCAAAATTTGCAAGAGAATGAACGATTCCATGTTAAGTTAATAATATAATATGAAATAAAATCTCAAAATATGTTTATTATGAGGTATCAATCTTTTATGGAGTTATATTCAAAATCAAATAATAAACTCGTATGTCCTTAAAATAAGAATTCTTTTCTGGGGGAGAAAAATAATGATGACAATAATAATAGTAAAGGTACTAATAATAATATACAAGTAAATTATGACTAGTGTTCTCTTTACAAAATCAAGTACACACATAATAGATATTCTGAGTCACAAGTACATTGGCACACTTAGATCCAGTGCCTTTTCACGAATACACGATATCCCAGAAGGGACCACAATACAAATATACTGCTACTTTGATGCCCACAGGTGATAGCAAAATCAGTTTCTCACAATCACATGCATGTTGATCGACCATTGTTTAATCCCCAATGATAGGGTCACAACACAAATCATGATGGAGACAATATAGTCAAAGCTAACAGAATAAGGTAAACCATAAACCACTCATACGGGAGATATTATAATTAAAGAATACATGCATAATTTTTTACAGCAAAATTTAGTTCCATATGAATATATGACAAAATTTATTAATGATAAATATATACAAATATATTAATAAACATGGTTTTCTTGATCTCAAATCATGAAGTCACACATATTCCACAAATCATGATATAATATAACATCATATCAATCAAATGAAAATTTATTTTGAATGAATAAGACACATTAAAACATAGTAATTTAAGAAAATAAATCATTTTAGCATATTAAAATATCATTTAGCACTAACGAGAGTCCCTCATTCTCATACTTGATAAGAAGAACATGAGATAAATCACGAGTAAGAGTTTAAGACTCGTTCGAACCTAAATTACCAAACAAAATTCCAATTATAATCCATTATTGCCCAAACATACTCCTTAATAAAGTAACTCAACACCAAGCCTAACAACTTACATTGGTCTTAATCTAACCATTCTTGAGAATTAAACAAAATTTAAGTAAAGTTTACTCATCATATCAAAATATTAATTTATCATGAAGTTCTATCTCTCAAGTTTTAGAATTAATAAAATGAAAGGCATTGGGCTCTTAAATCATAACCATAATAAATTTCAAGAAGTTCTTTACACTTAATAAGAAATACATATCCCCAATAAAAATCAATAACCCAAGCCAAAGTATAAGAAAAGATTCTATACTAATTTATATACAATATGTTTAACATATACAAATATCATCTTATCAAACTTTAACTCAATTCATGAATAATTAGATGCTAATGAGATCCTAAAGGTAATGGAAAAAAAAAGAAGAAAAATCACGTTCTCGATTAAGAGAAGAAAGACAATGAAAAATTAATATAAATAACACTTTGACCCAAAAAGAGGAGTATTATATTACCTAAATGTAGTGCTAGTCTTTTCCTCTTAAATCCCTACGAATATTTTGGCCAAAAACTTATTCTTGATTCATCTTTTAATAAACCCTAATTTTCCCCTATTCTTGCCATCAAAACAAGCCAAAAGAGAAGAAGATTAGGGCTAGGTCATATAAAGATACAAATTTACAATCCCCCCCTCCAGATTAGTAAGTTCTACACCTAAGTCCAAAACCCTTTTTTTTTTTTTTCCAATTTTCATATGTGGTCTTGTCCAATAACAAATTGACTTAGGACCAGCTTATAATATCACCCAAAAGTTGAAATAATTTAGGACCAGCCTGTGATCTTGCTCGACAACTAATCAACTGAGGTCAACTTGTGGTCTTGCTTAAAAGTCAAATAATTTAGGGCTAGTTTGTGATCTCACTAACTACCAATCCAACTTAGGACTAGCTTCTGGTCTCACTCAAAAGTCAAAGAGTTTAGGGTTAGCCTATAGTCTCATCTGACAACCAATCTAATTTAGGACTAGTCGGTCATCTTGCCCAAAAGTTAAATGGTTTAAGGCTAGATTGCGATCTCACTTGATAACCAATTAACTTAGGGCTAGTCTGTAGTCTTGGCTGAAAGTGAAATGATTTCGGGCAAGATTGTGGTTTCACCCAACAACCAATCTATCTTAAGGCCAACTTATGGTCTCGCCTGAAAGGCAAACAGTTTAGGGCTAACCTATAATTTTGCTCGATAACCAATTGACTTAGGGCTAGCCTGTAGTCTCACCTGATAATCAATCTAACTTAGAGCTAGCTTTTGGTCTTGCTTGAAAGTTAAATGGTTTAGGATAGCTTGTGGTCTTGTCTAATAACCAATTCAACTTAGGGCTAGCTTGCAATATTATTCAAAAGTCAAATGGTTTAGGGCTAGTCTGTGATCTCACCCGAAAGTCAAATAGTTGAGAGCCAGCTTACAGTCTCACTTAACAACCAATCTGACATAGAGCTAGCTCATAGTCTCGCTTGAAAGGTAAATAGTTTAGGGCTATATTGTGGTGTTGCCTAACAACTAATTTGAGTTAGGGATAGGCTGCGGTCTAGCTTGAAACAATCAATCGACTTAGGGACAACTTGTGATCTTACCTGAAAGTCAAATGGTTTAGGGTAGCTTGTGGTCTTGTCTAATAACCAATTCAACTTAGGGCTAGCTTGCAGTCTTATTCAAAAGTCAAATGGTTTAGGGCTAGTCTGCGATCTCACCCGAAAGTCAAATAGTTGAGAGCCAGCTTACAGTCTCACTTAACAACCAATCTGACATAGAGCCAGCTCATAGTCTCGCTTGAAAGGTAAATAGTTTAGGGCTAGATTATGGTGTTGTCTAACAACTAATTTGAGTTAGGGCTAGGCTGCGGTCTAGCTTGAAACAATCAATCGACTTAGGGACAACTTGTGATCTTGCCTGAAAGTCAGATAGTTTAGGGTTAGTTTGTAGTCTTGTTTGACGACCAATCCACTTAAGGTCATCTTATAGTCTCATGTGAAAATCAAAAAGTTTAAGGGTCAGATTGTGGTCTTGCCTAACAACCAATCCAATTTAGGACTAGTTTGTGGTCTCGCCCAGTAACCAATCCAATTTAGGGCTAGCCTGCAGTCTTGCTTGAAAGTCAAATAATTTAGAATTAGCTTACAGTCTCATCCAATAACCAATCTGGCATAGGACTAGCTTATAGCCTCCTTGAAAGTTGAATAGTTTAGGACCAGCCTACAATCTCACCCTACAACCAATCTGATAGTTGTGATCTCACCAGAAAGTTAAATAATTGAGAGCCAGCATGTAGTCTTACTTAACTTAGTGTCAGCCTATGGTCTTGCTTGATAATCAATTGACTTAGAGCCAGGTTGTAGTCTTACTCAAAAGCCAAATAGTTTAGGGCTAGGCTATGGTCTCAAAACCAATCTGACTTAGGGCTAGCCTATGGTCTCTCACAAAGTCAAATGATTTAGGACTAGCTTGTGGTCTTGCCCGACAATCAATTTGACTTAAGGCTAGCCTACAATCTCATCCAAAAGTTAAATGGTTTAGGGCTACCCTGTAGTCTCACTTGATAACCAATCTAACTTAGAGTCATCCTATGGTCTCATCAAAAAGTCAAACAATTTAGGGCTAGCCTACGGTCTAACCCAACAACCAATCTGACTTAGAGCCATCTTATAGTCTCACTTAAAACTCAAACAGTTTAGGGCCAACTTGCAGTCTTACCCAATAACCAATTCAACTTACGTCCAGCGTGTAGTCTCACTCAAAAGTCAAATGATTTGGAGCTAGTCTATAGTCTCCACCAACAATCAATCTGACTTAGGGCCAACCTATAGTCTCACCTAAAAATCAAACAGTTTAGGGTCAGCCTATGGTTTCTTCTGACAACCAATTTGACTTAGGGTCAGCTTGTGGTCTCATCCGTTAACTAATTTGGTGTAGGGTTAGCTCACAATCTCACCCAAAAGTTAAATGATTTAGGGCCTACTTATGGTCTTGCTAAATAATTAATTTGATTTTGAGCCTACTTACGTCTCACCCAAAAGTCAAAAAATTTAGGGATAACTTTTGGTCTCACCTAACAACCAATCTAACTTAGAGCTAGCTTGTGGTTTCAACCAAATTTAAATGGTATAGGGTTAGCTTGCGATCTTGTTTGACAATCAATTCGACTAAGGGCTAACCTATGGTCTTGCCTAAAAGTCAAATGATTTGGGACTAGTCTGCAATCTTGACTGATAACCAATCTAACTTATGGCTAGCCTATAGTCACACTCAAAAGTTGAACAATTTAGGGCTAGCTTATGGTCTCTCCCGATAACCAATTCGACTTAGGGCCAACCTATAGTCTTGCTCGAAAGTCAAATAGTATAGGCTCAACTTGCTGTCTCACCTGATAAACAAACAGTTTAGGGCTAGCTTGTAGCTTTGTTTGAAACTTAGTTTGATTTTATGGTTAGCTTATAGGCTCACCATAATATCATTATGAAAGTCTGAGGCTTTCAAACCAAATCAATTAATAGAGATTGATCAAATTAAACTAACTCAAATTAAATTTGAAATTAGACTCAAACCAAAGTTGAGCTTTAAATACAAAACTGAACCAAATCAAACTTAACTTGAATCAAACTCTGAACATCAAATCGAATTGAATCAAATGTAATCCAAATTAAGTTTTGACACTAAATTATATCAAATCAGGCCTAAATTATGGTCAAATTCTAAATATTAAATTGAATTAGACTTAAACCGAGATCAAGCCTGAATTCAAAATAAACTCAAACAAAATCCAAGATTGGATCAAATTTAACTAGACTCAAATGTGAACCAAAGCATAGGTCAAGTTTGACTCGGACAAGTTCAAGTAGAACTAAAACAAGGTCAAGCTAAATCCTAATAGGTGTCCTAAACCTTCAGCGATACTTTATGGCTATGAATGAAGGGTGATGTTGTCATTCTAACTCAAGCAATAATTAGCTCAAATAGAACTAAGTACTATCAAACCAAGTCAAGCTGGGTGTGCTATGAAAGCCTTTGGTAGCACTCCAAGACTATGCCCAACTCCATGAGGAGTGGGCAATGCCACTTCAAATTAATAAAGTTTTTGCTTACACTTCATCAGGTATATAAACACTTCAAACTCGTGAAGTTATCACTTATGAATCATCGGCTGTAGAAACACTTAAAATCAAGTGAAGTTATTATTTATTCCTCATCGGCTATCGAAACACTTTAAATAAATGAAGTTATTCATCTACGCCTCATCGGCTATGGAAATACTTTATAACTAATGAAGTTATCACCTATGCCTAATTGGCTATGAAAACACTTCAAACTTATGAAATTATTGCTTACACCTTATTGGCTATAGAAATACTTCAAATCAATTGAAGTTATTGCTTGTACCTCATTAGCTGTAGAAGCTCTTCAAATCAAGTGAAGTTATTACTTATGCCTTATCGTCTATAGAAATATTTCAAATTTAATAAAGTTATCACCTATGCTTCATCAACTATGGAAACACTTCAAAACTAATGAAGTTACCACCTATGGCTCATTGACTATGGAAACACTTCAAAGTCATGAAGTCATTGCTTATGCCTCATCGGCTATAGAAATACTTCAAATCAATGAAGTTATTCACCTATGCCTCATTGGCTATGGAAATACTTCAGAAATAATGAAGTTAGTGATTACACCTCATTAGCTATAGAAATACTTCAAACTTATTAAGTTATCTCTTATGTGTCATTGGCTATAGAAACACTTCAAATTAGATGAAGTTCTTGCTTATGCCCTATCAGCTAAGAAACACTTCAAATCAATGAAGTTATTCATCTACGCCTTATCAGTTATGCAAACACTTTAGAACTAATAAAGTTATTACCTATGCTTCATTAGCTATAGAAATAATTCAAATTCATGAAATTATTACTTACGCCTCATTGAGTATGGAAACACTTCAAACTCATAAAGTTATCACTTATGCCTCGTTAGCTATAAAAACACTTCAGAACTAATGAAGTTATTACTTATGTCTCACAGCTATGGAAATGCTTCAAAATCTATGAAGTTATCATTTACACCTTATTGCTTATGGAAATATTTCAAAATCTATGAATTTATCACATGCGCCTCATTAGCTATGGAAATACTTCAAACTTATGAAGTTATCACCAACATCTCATTAGTTATAGAAGTACTTTAAACTTATAAAGTTATTACCCATATCTCATTGGTTAATGGAAACACTTAAAAACTAAAGAAGTAATCACCAACACCTCATCAGCTAACGAAAACACTTCAAAGCTTGGAGTTGTCACCAATGCCTTATTAGCTAATGGAAACACTTCATGACTTATTCCTCTTCCGTGTCTCATCAAAGGACGCTATCAATATCTACCAAAGATCAAGTCAAGGCCCATTTGAGTTAAGATGCCATGTGGTCCAGCATACGGGAGTAGGGCAGCAGCACAAATTAGTGCTTCTTCTCCATTCTTTCTTTTCCTCTATTTTTTTTCCATGTTTTCTATAATTCTTTGTTGAAGTTCATTGTAAAGTGAGGGTATACTCTTGCTTAAGGTATGTGCCATTTCTTAAAGAAATCAATCAAATGCTTTCTTCTTTTCTTTTTGTGTCCCTATTTCATTAGCCAGGTTCTTTGCTTTAGGAAGTTCTTGTCAATTGTTAGAATAATTAACAACAGGGGCTTATGCCTATTGAAAGTTAATATTCCTATAACACCTGATAGTATACTTTGAAATTACAATACACTTTGATTTATGCTTTAAGGTTGCTTCCTGGGGTCTCCGCCACTCCTGCACCATTGAAATTGATCCCATAAATTCTGGCATGCCCAGTGGGATTTTACTTCTCCTCTAAGTATAGAAACCTAGTTAATATAATAGAGACATTGACAAGGTAGAATTACAATTGAATATTGATCAATTATGTTCTCCTTTACAGAAGAAAGCATCAAATGGCATCAATGAAGAACATCTCCATCCCGAGGTATACCAAATTTTCAAGATGCCCTAAAATTAGGTCTTCAACTACTAGAATGTAGAAGGTCAAATGAAGCCAACAAAAAAGATCACCCAAACTACTATTCTTACCACAAAATATTGGGTCATACCATTAAAGATTGCTTTATATTCAAAGATTGGGTCAAAAAGCAGCAATAAGAGGCAAGGTGACTCTCTCAAATACAGCCCTATTTAAGATACCCACCGAATACAACAATCATATTATTGTATTTGAGGACCATGAACCACTTGCCGAGTTTCTCTTTAGGGAAGAAGCACAATGTACTCCCGAACAAGGGCATTTATGGAGCATCTACATTTCAAAGAGGCTAAAAAAGCTAATGAAGAAGATGACTAAAAGTTCCTGAAGAGCCTAGACTGGTGATGAAGAAAGCCTCATTAGAGCAAAATGCCTTACTTGCTTGAAGCATCAAAAAGAAAAATAATAGAAGTAAGAAGAAAAAGCTACTTTAGCTGGATGAATACATTGTCAAGAAATCAGCCATCTAAGAATACACCAATGCTATGGAGGAATATGTCCAAAGAGAAAGAAGCTAAGTAACTCTCAAGGAATTCTTCCTTGATAAACTAATAGATTTGCTAGAAGACCCTGATGTGGGAGATAAAGAAAGTAAACTTCTAGTGGCAATGTGCTATACCATATTTACTATCGAACATTTACAACCAAGCTGATACCCACACTATTGTTTTAATAATAACAAAATTCAATGTGCAAGAGGAGAAGAAGTGAAATATTTATTAGGGATGTTACTGATAAAATGAAAGATCCCACAAGTCTCCCTTTGGGTTGCTCTTGAGACAACTATCTTAGAGAGTGGTTTGCCTGTAAATATGATTATGGCATGCTTGGACTATAACTAGATGCTATGAAAGAACGAGCTACAACTAACATGGAGTTTGTCGAGTGGCAAATGTAGATGTTGAACAAGCACATGCAAGCCATTTCTGCCCACATGGAAAACATGTCAAATATTACTACCATGCTCAATGAGAAAATCAAGAAGATGGAAGAGGTGCTAGCTAAGAAGGCAAAGCCACACAAAATACTTTATAGGGGGTGGTGAAAAATTACCTACTAATCATCCTCTGAGTCAAAATGATCACTTGTGCTTCTTACTCCAAAGATGGGTCAAGAAAGCTAGGTGCTTTTGAAGAGAATTATTAGAGCATATGGCCTCTTGTTACATGGTGACTCATACACCTACGGTGAACACTGATGAGTAGCTATCCTAGCCTCCATTAGGTGATCCAGCAACAAATGCTCAACTCACTGGGTTTGGTGAGGTCCCAGTTCTAGAACCCATGGAAGGATGCATGCTACCGACCTTAGAGGAATTATGCATACAAGGCACAAATGATGAATTTGACTCTATGTTTGAGTCAAAATAATTTTATGACCACTTTGGAGGCCCTACATAAGCAAGCGCTAAAGGAAGAAGCAGACATTCTAGGAGACGATCAAACATGCTAATGCTAAAGCTCATTCTGCTCTCGCATCATGCCAATCTGAACATCTATGAAAGAAATATCCTAAATACAAAGTTGTAAAGAAAGTCATGCCAACAAACAAAATAGAAGGGTTTACCCAAAGAGTCTCCAAATATCTCTCTACAAGGAAGCTCCACATGCCTAATTTTGATGTTGAGTGGAGTGATTATTAACCAGTGGCATTCCCCAAAGACATCCAAGGAATAATTGACTCAGGGTAAGGGTTCACTATCTCCTATCACATGATTATGATTAGCCCTGATAGTAATTTCAAAGGCGAACCTTTTTAGTCTCACAATGCCATATTTCAACAAAGGAGAACAAACCAAGTACAACTCTGAGGTGGAAAGGTACTACCCTAAGACAAGCTCCAATGCCTAAGGATAAGAACATCCCAAGGACAAGGAAAAGGAAATTCAGATAAATATAGATATCAAGCCTTCGCAAGTTGAATGTGAACTCAAAATGGTGGAATACAACATAGCTACCCACCTCAAGAAGATTCCTACCATGTTGAGTGTGTTTGATACCTTGATGATGTCACAAGAACTCAGCGATATGATGGTATACATTTTGTAGAATTCAGCCAACTACCAAGTATATTTTGCTATAGAGAAGATGGAGTCATTGCATGCACGTCAAACTCCTATCATTATTTTCACAAATGATGACCTACTACCTAGAATAATATATCATAATTGGCCATGTATGTCATAGGGAACAATGATGGGATCAAGATCAATTGCATCCTAATTGACCCAGATTCCTTAGTCAATTTGATGACTCTTTAGACTCTAAGAGCTCTAACTCTAGATGTGTGCCACCTGTTGTTTGAAATTATAACCATCTAAGGGTTTAATTAGAATAGTCAAAGGCCTCCAGGAACCATAACCATCCCTTTGAAAGTAGGTGAGTTGATGACAAATGCCAAGTTCTATGTGATTGATATCGATGCATCATATAAAGCATTACCGGGGAGGCCATGACTACATGAAAACAAGGAGTGACATCAACCTTACATCAATGCCTCAAATAACTTCAAGGATGGTGAAAAATGCCAAATTGATGGAGATGTATATCATTTTGATATTTATGAGGTGCATTATAATGATGCAAAATACTATCAAAAATCTCATGCTGCTATAGGGTCTACTTCTATCAGTCAAGTAAAGTAGAAGATTGTTAGCTTGATCCTCACTCCTTCTCATTTGGGAGATGATACTTACTCAAACTCTTCAAATAAAGAAACCTCACAAATTTGCCTGGGTGATTTTACCTCTAATGAGGATGATAATAGGGGTCAAATAGAAAATAGTCTCCTTATTGCTAAAATTCCACAAGGCTTATTCGAGATATTAGATAAGTTGAGCATCAATATTGTGAAAGAATTAATGACTTTCTATATTCTCCCATGACATAAAGGAGAAAAGGAAATACTATTCTACAAGGCAATCCATTATACCCCCAGATCATCTTCATCAAATAATCAAGAAGTCCAGTTATGGATGTCCACAAACAAAGAAAGAGAGTCAATTCTCCAAAAATCTATGGGATCCACCTCGAGGGTGTGCTTACATTCTTGAAAGAGGAAACAAGAACACTAAGGGATTGGGCTATATTACTTCAAACATTCACAAATGTCTCATGGTCACCATTAGACCTCTATCCAATTTTTAGGATGTCCAAATGACATCAACACCCTCTGACACATATACTAAAGTATCCATGACTCTCTAGACATCACAAGAAGGTGACAATCCTAGCAAGATTCCATCAGAACTAGAAGAAAAGGGGCATGATGCAATTGAGACACCCTTAGATGAACCTTCACCAAATCTCACTCAACATGATGAACGGAGAAATAATCCTCAAATCAAAAGAAGCTCCACTAGAGCGAAAAGATGGGGGGCCAAACCATGGTCAATGAATTGATGGAAATCAACTTAGGTTCATAGGAGGACCCAAGCCAACCTTTACTAGCATACAACTCTTAGAGGAAAGCCAAACCCAACTCAAAATAGTGCTCCAAGAGTATATCAACTATTTTACATGGAGCTATAAGGAGATTCTTGGACTAGATCCTAAAGGTATAGTCCACAAGTTAGGCGTCAATCCTGAGCATCCACCTATCAAAAAAGCACCTAGGAAGATGAAACTCGACTTAGAACAAAAGGTGATAGAAGAAATGAGGAAACTAATTGAAGCAAGCTTCATCAAAAAGAAAAGTACTTAGACTAAGTGGCAAGCATTGTGCCAGTCAAAAAGATGAATACCCAAATCTGCATCTATGTGGACTATAAGAACTTGAATAAAACATGTCCAAAAGATGACTTTCTATTATTAATAATGAAAATCATGATTGATAATATGACCGACTTTGAAATATTCTCCTTCATAGATGATTTTTTAGGGTATAACCAAATTAAGATGCATTATGAAGATGAGAAGCATACAACCTTTCGAACACCAATTGGCATCTATTGCTACAAGATGATACCCTTTGGACTCAAGGTTGCAAGCACCACTTATCAAAGGGCCATGACCCAAATATTTGATGATCTCATATACCAGATAGTGGAATATTATGTGGATGACTTAGTGGTCAAAATAAAGTCCAAAGATAGTCACATCCAAGACCTAAGAGTTGTTTTCAATGCCTTAGGACATATAACCTAAAGATGAATTCTATGAAATGCGCCTTTGAGGTATCATCGGAGAAGTTCCATGGATTCATTGTCAAACACTGAAGGATTAAAATTGTTCCATGTAAGATCAAAGCCATTCTAGATATGTCACTACCCAATAACTTGAAATAGTTGAGGTCATTTTAAGGTTGACTTTCATATAGAAGGAGATTCATCTCAAACCTCTTCGAAAGATGCAAGCCTTTCTCCAAGTTGATGAAGATGACACTCCACTCATTTGGGATCAAGAATGCTAATAGGCTTTCAAAGAGGTTAAGCAGTATCTTTTAAAGCTACCAGTCTTGGCAGTATCCTTGCCTAATAAACCCTTAATCCTCTACATGACTACAATGGAAGAATCTCTGGGGGCACTTTTGGCCTAGAATAATAAAGAGGGAAAGAAATGTACTCTAATATTTGAGTAGAATGCTAGTGGGTGTAGAAAGTAACTAATCTCCCATTGAACAGCATTATTTGATGCTTATATTTGTAGTCAAGAAGATGAGATATTATTTGCTTTCTTATAAATTCATTTTAATATCAAAGATTGATCTAATAAAATACTTGATGACTAGGCCTCTACTCACTAGAAGGCTAGCAAAGTGGGCTTCTATCCTCATGGATTACAATATCAAGTTCACTTCCCAAAAGGTGATTAAAGGACAAGCCCTTGCTGATTTTCTCACAATTCACCCAATACTAGATAGTTCTCCATTAGGTTGTGAACTCCCTGACCAAGAGATCCTTTTGGTCGAAGAAGGAAAATCTTACTGGAGGTTATACTTTGATGGGACATCATTCATTAGACTAGGGATTAGGCCAAAGCTTCTGCAAATCAAAGCAAACATTGGACTCATTTATATCATTTTGAATAGGGGCATTTTACTATATTCCAATTCCCTCTTAAAACCATGCACAAACTATGAAGTTGAATATGAATCCTTAATTGCAAAACTAGAAATGACCCTCAATATGGGGATATCTCACCTATATATTCTTGGTGATTTGCAATTGGTCATCAGTCAAATCCTAAGAGAATATAAAGTCCATAAAGCTGAGCTCTTGAAATACCATGAAATGGCTCAAGGACTCATGGGACAAATTCCACATGTCCAAATAACAAAGGTTCCCTGATCTATCAATGCGAAAGCTGATTCCTTAGCTAAGTTAGCTAAGGCACTGGCCTATCCAGATCAAGGAGAAATTCTAATCACAGTTTGTAATATACAAGTGATAACCTTGAGCTTTAGAATCAAGCATGAGAAGACTAAATCTAAACTAGAAGAGGCTACCAATTGGAGAATATCATTCATCAACAACCTCAAAGGGGAGGAACTCCCAGAAGATAAATCAAGATGGACATAACTCAAAAAGAGAGCCACACGCTTCTTGCTTATCAATGACATTTTTTATGGAAGGTCCTTCGATCAATTACTTCAACATTGTCTCTCAGACAAAGAAGCCAAAGAAGTCATATATGAGGTGCATTTTGTGGTCTATGGGACTCATCAATTGAGCCTAAAAATGATGATAAAAATTAAGTGTATGGGCTACTATTGGCCTACGATGGTGAGAGATTTCATCGCATATGCAAGAAAGTGTCACCTATGCCAAGTTCATGGTGACTTCATCCATTATCACCCAAATTCTCTACATCCAACACTATCCTCATGGCCATTCAAGGTATGGGGAATAGATATCATCGGCCTAATTAAACCATTTGCTTCTAGAGGACACCACTTCATACTTGCAATACTACTATTTCTCTTATTTCTCTCATTGGGCTGAGGCGATTTTGTTAAAAGAAGTAAAAGCGGATACTATTATTTTTCATCTTTCAAGAAAATATCCCATACCAATTTGGTGTCCCTTGAAGGATTATTTTCGATAATAGACCATCCTTTAGAAGCTTCAAGGTATGTCAATTTGCACACCATCACAAGATAGATTAGAGATATTCATCTATCTATAACACTAGGGCAAATGGTCTTACTGAGGCAGCTAACAAAAGAGATATTAAAGAAGGTTATTGCCAAAAAAATGAGAGATTAGCAACAAAAGCTTTTTGAAGCATTGTGGACATATTGCACCATATATCAAACCCCTACCCAATCAATATGATATGCATTGGTGTTTGGGACTGAAGGAGTCCTACCATTGGAAGTATAAATTTCTTATCTAAGGATTTCCTTGCAAGAAAAAAATCATAAAAGAAGATAATATCCATCTTTGCCTTGATGAGCTAGACTTCTTGGATGAAGTAAGGCTTGCAGCTTGACAAAGCCTAAAAATGTACTTAGCACAAATGTTCAGGGCCCACAACAAGATGATCCAACTTAGATCTTTTCAAAAAGGAGAAATGGACTTGGTTTTTAGGAGACCCATAGTCCCAAATTTAACTAAGGATAAATTTGAGCCTAATTAGGAAGACCCTTATATTGTCAAAAGGTTATTTGAAGAGGGATCCTACTAACTAATTGATGATGAATGGAAAAGGCCTGTGCCACCAATCAATGCCTGATTCCTCAAAAGGTATTATGCCTAAAACCCTAGGGGCAATAGCAATAATGGAAAGTGTCTATATTTCATCTACGATGAAATGTTTGACTCCCTCAAAAAAGAATGTTTGGTCAAACATGCACTCCCTGTTTTTCATGGCAAAAAATGACAACAAAGCTCCACCTAATTTGTGTGATGGTCGAGTCTACATCCCATAAAAGCCCACTCCAAGTGGCAAATCAAGTTCACTTATTGCGGCAGCTTATGTCCACTCATTGTGGTATCTCAAATCCACTTATTGTGGCAAATCAAGTCCACTTCTTGTGGAAAATGAAGTCTAGTTGTGGCAATTAAAGTCCATTTTATGTGGCAACCAATCTTGCATTTAAATGGTAAATTAAGTTTCACTTCTTGTGACAAATCAAGCCCACTTATTGTGGCATCTCAAGTCTGCTTATTGTGGTAAATTAAGCCCACTTATTATGGTAACTCAAGTCTACTCATTATAGCAAATCAAGTCCACTTATTAGGCAGCTCAAGCTCACTTATTGTGGTAACCCAAGTCCACTCATTATGGCAAATCAAGTCCACTCATTATGGCAAATCAAGTCCACTCCTGTGGCAACCCAAGTTCACTCATTGTGACAAATCAAGCCCACTCTCATGGCAACCCAATTCACTCATTGTGACAAATCAAGTCCACTTCTTATGGCAAATGAGTCCACTCCTTGTGGCAACTCAAGTTCACTCTTCATGGCAAATCAATTCCATTTATTGTGGCAATCCCAAGTCCTCTCATCGTGGCAAATCAAGTCCACCCCTTGTGGCAACTCAAGTTCACTTTTTGTGGCAAATGTACACTCATCATGGCAAATCAAGTCCACTTATTTTGGCAAATCAAGTCCACTCATTGTGGCAAATCAAGTCCACTTATTATGGTAACTCATGTCCACTCTTTATGGCAACTCAATCTTACCGCATGTGGCAAGTTAAGTCCACCATCGCACAACAAGTCAAGCTCATTGACAAGTGAAAAATCAGAACTCATTTTATGGGGTTGGGATGCAAAGGAGAAAAATATGAAGTTGCAAGATGAAACCTGATGTGAAACAAAGAAATTCCATAAAACAATGATAATATTATTAAATAAAGAGGATCAAAATAAGAAGAAGCTCTAGATAAAGAGAATAAGAATAATCCTAAAATACATAAAGCCTAATGAAGCCTCTCGACAACCGTGGCAACTTAGTAGTCACTCGCTTATGCTTCTCCATTATCATATGAAAGAATAAGTGATACATTAGGAGATAGAAAACTTTCAAAGTAAGAGGGAGATGGTAGACCATCACTTGCCACTAGTGTTGGTGGATGAATTCCCATGAGTGCAAATATCCCTCGACTGAAGCATGATCTAGGAACCACATCTGCGGCGAAGACTTAAATCAATATGTACACAATGCGAAACTTAGCAAAAGTTTAGATATCTCTTACCATCTAAGTCTAAAATATCATCGTGAGGGCCTCCAAAATCTTCATCCAATTCACTTGAAATAAAATATGATTTCAGCTAGAGAGCAGAAGAGAAGAAAAAGTGAAAGTGGGATGAAGGAATAACCAATACTTAGAAATTCTATTTGCCTCTAGGCATCCATATCTGATGAAAGACTATCTAATGACAACCCTAGTTGGACTGGTCTGTCCAAATCTATGTAAGAAGACTGGTGCACTAGTGTTGATGAAGGAAGGGTCACCCAAGCCCCATTTTCAGAGCTCGAGATGGTGTATATGGTAAAGTCAACTTTGATGCACTAGGATTAGGAGGGTCACGAGTAGATAGAGGTACCTCTCATCCCGAACTTAATTTGGGACCAGCATTACCTTGAAAATGGCAATCACTAATCCTACAAGAGGGAATGGGCCTCTCCTCATTTGGCCCAAGATGAGCAAACTTATGAGCTGAGATCTTCTATTTCTCCTAGACCCTTTTCTTCTTCGACTCTTTGCTATTCATCGCTTGGTTTTCCCTGTCGCATTAACCAAGCTTATCTCTAGATAGAAATTTTGGATTAATGTGGAAATACCCTTCTGCACTATTGAACCACATTGTGGCATATAGACCAAGAACCTAGGCCTCTCAATCAATATCAAAAATATAATACACTAAATTATCTTGAAGACAAGTAAGATGCAACCAATATCCCATTAACTGGCCCAGACATGATGATGGTGAAGGGGCAAGAACAGTCTTGGGAAAGCTCTAATCATACACAAATTGCCAAAAGAATTAGTGTGGATTATAAGATTTTACAACTAAATGGTCTCTTGAGCAAAGCATAAGTACTTTATGACACAAAGAGATGATGTACTCATAAGCCTCTGAAGATAATGGAAGATGAGCCATGTCTACTAGCATGCTAGAATCCAAAGAGTGTAAGGGAAAGCTCACCACTAGAAGTTCCAGGATGTAGCCCATGCATCCCGGCTCCTTTAGGAGTGAAAGTAGAAGTGATTGTGTTCATGATCCGAATCATATCAGGAATGGGGATTAAGTATGAATGCCATAGCCCCTTAATTGCATCACTAGGTTCTAGCTTAATATATATCCTCTAAAAATGAGTGCATAAACCCAGGCATAAAGAAAGGTGGATGGCAAATCAAGTTGAGGAATCACTTGGTCCTCTGGGGTTGTCCACCATCACTCTGAAACCCGTGTATATGGATCCCAACATTGTAGGAGCTATAGCAACCTTTTGTCCATGTGCCATCTTGCAAGCCACCTCAAAAGTATCTGAATGAATGTATTGCCCATGACATGGCATGATAAAATGGCAAAGCCACAAATAGATGAAAGTGGTAAAGTATGTCTCAGGGCCAAACTCTAGAAGAAAATCCCCCATGTCATGCATGATCTAGCCAAACTTGGTTGGCTCGCTCATTTGAGATCTTTCATAAGAAAGACCAACCCAATGATAAAAGTATACCTACCTCTAATTATTCTAGAAATATATCACCATTCAATCATAAATCTTAAAAAGGTCATGAAGGAAGTAACTAAAATCAAGGGACACATGATGGTTAGTGGGGACTTACTCATCATAATATCTCCCAAGAACAATGATTCTGACTATCTATTTTATATCCCATAAAGAGATATCAACCTCACCATACGGAGTATGAAAAGTGTTTGTGACATGGTTCCACATCTCAATCACAATATGTAGAATCTTTGAGTCTCATGTATACTTACCTTTGGATGCTATGAATCCTCCTAAGATACTAGAACCTACAAGTTGGGTTGAAAATTGAGATACCACATCATCAGCCCACTCTGAGTAATTTGGTAAGACTGGCATGACACTAGCAAGTGGGAAGGATCATCTCCAAGGAGGAGAAAGGCTATTTAAGATATGAGACCCCAAGGTCTTTAAAGATTCTTATTGCTTGGAATGCCCAACAGGTTCAAACATGAAAGACTCGCCTACCCCATCAACACATGGTGCCCCTCCTTTGGAAAAGCAAGCAAAAAGATGGTAATTATTGAACCACACTCACTTTCGATGCTCCTGAGATTGGTGTGCAATAACAATTTCGACATCAGTCTCTAAGATTGGAAGGAAGTGATGTAGGGCCAAACTATCTTCTTTCTTGCTTCAACCTCTCTCAATTATAAGAGGTTTTGTAACACCTTTAAAAGGAAGGAAAGACAAAAGAATAAAAAATGGGGGGAAGAGAGGGAGGAGGGGGGGGGGGGGGGGGGGGGGGGTGGGGTGAAGGGGAAACTATCACAAGATGGCAAGAAAGAAAGTAGAGAACCTCATTTGTTAGACACTTGCAAAAGCAACAAAAGTCAAGAACTCACTTTTGTTGGCATCCACTCCCCTCACTAAGGAAACTCACGAAGTGGATGCGAAGGGGGTACTTTGTTTAAGTAGCTTTTACAACCCAACTCTGACTTTAGATTTGACAGAAATTAAGATCAGACTTTGGACACAATTTAGGCAAGTGGGATCCAATTCGGAATAGAAATGACTGAAAAATTAGGCCCAAGTTAGCCCCTATTCAAACAGCCGAGCATTAGAGATTCGGACGTCCAAACCTCATAGACAGGAGTGATATGTAGATTCAAAACAAATTCTTCAAATCCCTTAAAGATTAATAGGATTTTTCAGATAAGTAAAGTTGTAATCTCATAATATATTAATCTAGGATTTAAGCATGAAGCTTATGGTAAGAGAAAATGACTAGAAAAATTGAGCCTAGATTGGCCCATGTTCAGATGACCAAACCTAGAGGTTTGGTTGCTAAACCTAACAAACTTCTCTTTAAATCTAGCCTATATTCAGGCAATCAAACATCAGAGGATCGAGCATCAAAACCTAATAGACTAGGTGCAATTTGCATAAACGGAAAGAAATTTCTTTGAATCCATCAAGATTGATGGGGTTATCAAATCAGAAAGTAGTAGTCTCAGAATATATCAATCTGAGATTCAAATATGAGATTTATGGCAAGGGAATACCCATAAAATCTCCCAATCAAATTCCAAAATCTAAAATTGGAGATCCTCTCAAAGTCCTATAAAAAGGGAGTTAGGGCACATGAATTTGGATAGATTCATGGACTTACAAATAGAGAGAGAGAGAGAGAGAGATAGAGAGAATTTTGAGATAAAAGGAGACTTTGCATGGATTGGAGCTTGGACTCTTGAAGGAGATCTTAAAGAAAGCCAAGATGTAAGTCATCCTCTTATCCCCATCCTCCTATTTCTCTGCTCCCCTTGTTCCTCTTCAATTTCTTGTAAGGTATTGATGACCTCGTACATTTGCTGCTGCCCCTTTCCTTTCCTTCTCAAAGCCCATAGCCACCTATGGCCTCATTTGTCTCCAGGCCACCACTTGTTCCTCTAAAAGTTACAAAGCTATTCAAGTTCGGATGATCGAACCCAGAAGAACTAGTGTCTAAACCTCATCACAAAAATCCATCAATATTGCAACAACCCATGGCTTCGTTGTGCGGGTCACTTGGCACCTCAAGCTCGAATGATTGAAGGTCAAGAGATTGGACAATCAAATATCACAACAAACACCTACCAATAGCTTGGCCACCCATGGTCCTTCATGTATCAATAGCCCCCACCAATAGCACAGTCACCCATGGCTCCTTGCGTATCATCAAGATTCCATCCCCATTGTGGCCACTTGCAGCCCTTTGAGCATTGAGAATCTAATCAATGCCATGGCCACCTGCAGCTCCTTATGCATAATGATGGAACTCCACTGACACTACGACCACCCATAACCCTTTGTATGATGGCAGAACCCCACCAACATCTTGGTCATCCATGGCTCCTAATATGGCAGAAGATCTTTACCAACATCATGGCCACTCTTGGTCTAGAACACCAACAAACCTCCATCACACATGCAGCCACCCACACCAACTAGCATTTGGATGATCAAACATGAGAAGATCTGGCACTCGAACTCTCCCAAAATAAGAACAAAAAACAAAACAAAATAAAATATAATGAAAACATCTTAATAAATGATTTAGGGCTAGCCTACAGTCTCGCCCAATTTCTATTTACAAATGACTTAGTGCAAGCCAATGATCTTGCTTGAAAGTAAAAATGATTTAAGACCAGCCTATGTTCTTGCCTGATACCCAATTGACTTAGGGCAAGCCTGTAGTCTCGTTCGAAAGTCAAATAGTTTACGGTCAGCCTATGGGCTCACCCAACAATCAATCCAACTTAGGGTCAGCCTACAATCTCGTATGAAAGTCAAATAATTTAGGGTCAGCATATGGTCTTATTGGACAACCAATCCAACTTAAGGCTAGCCTATAGTCTAGCTTGAAAGTCAAATTATTTAGGGTAGCCTGCCAACTCGCTCAACAACTAATCAACTTAGGGCTAATATGTGATCTCACTTGAGAGTTAAATGATTTATGGTCAGTTTGTAGTCTTGCCTGACAACCAACTGACTTAAGGCTAGCCTGTGGTCTTGCCTGAAAGTCCAATTATTTAGAGCTAGCTTTTATTCTTGTCCGATAACTAATCTGACTTAGGGCCAATTGATAGTCTCACTCAAAAGTTAAACAGTTTTGAGCCATCTTGCAGTCTTACTTGACAACCAATCTAACATAAGACCAACATGTGGTCACTTCCTAAAGTCAAATAGTTTAGGACCAACCTATAGTCTCGTTTGATAATCAATCAACTTAGTGTCAAATTGCAGTCTTGTTCAAAAGTCAAATATATTAGGGCCAGCCTATGGTTTTGCCTGATAACTAATCCAATTTAGGGCTAGTTTACAATCTTGCTCAAAAGTCAAATAGTTTAGAGCCAGCCTGTGGTCTAGCCAACAAGCAACCTGACTTAGGACAAGCCTGTGGTCTTGCTTAAAAGTCAAACGGTTTGAAGCCAGTCTATGATCTCGAGTGCAACCAACTCAACTTAGGACTAGCTTGTGGTTTCACCCGATGTCAAATGGTTTGGGACTAGCCTCCAGTCTCACCTGACAACTAATTTGACTTAGGGTCAACCTGCAGTTTTGCTTGAAAGCCAAATGGTTTAGGGTTAGCCTATAAATCTTGCTCGATAACCAAATTATTTAGGGCCAACCTATGGTCTCATCCAACAACCAATTAACCTAAGGTCAACCTATGATCTCTCTAGAAAGTAAATTTGAATTTACAGTCAGCTTGCAAGTTCACCATAATATCATTATGACAAGCCTGAGGACTTTCGAGCCGATCAATTAACACAAAGCAATCAATTATAGTGACTCAAATTAAATTTTTAATTAGACTCAAATTGAAGTCAAGTTTTGAACATAGAAGTAAACCAAATTAAATCAAATTAGACCTAATTCTAGGTCAAATTCTAAATATTAAACTAAATCAGACCTAAGCCAAGACCAAGTTTGAATTTCAAATCAGCTCAAACTAAATTGAAGACTAGATCAAATTTAATCGGACTCAAATGTGGACCAAAGCATAGGCCAAGTTCAACCTAGATAAGTTAAAATAGAACTAAAATGAGGTCAAGCTAAATCCCAATGGGTGTGATAAACCTTTAGGAATGGTCCAAGGCTATAATGATAAGTGATGCTACCATCCTAACCCAAACAAAAGTTAGCTTGGATAGAACTAAATAAGGTCAAACTGAGTCCCGTACTACAAAAGCCTTTGGTAGTACTCCAAGACTATGCCAACTCCATGAGCAGTGGGTAATGCCACTTCAAATCAACGAAGTTATTGTGTACGCTTTATTGGTTATAAAAATACTTCAAACTCATTAAGTTATCGCTTACACCTCATTGGTTATAGAAACACTTCAAATCAAATAAAGTTATTGTTTATGTCTCATCGGCTATGAAAATACTTCAAATCAATGAAGTTATTTACCTATGCCTCATCGACTATGGAGACACTTCTGAATTAATGAATTTAACACCTACGCCTCATTGACTATGAAAATACTTCAAACTTATGAAGTTATTATTTATGCCTAATTGGCTTTAAAAATACTTCAAATCAAGTGAAGTTATTATATATGCCTCATTGGCTATAGGAATACTTCAAAACTAATAAACTTACCACCTACACCTCATAGCTATGAAAATACTTCAAACTCATGAATTATTGCTTATGCGTCATTGGTTATAGAAATACTTCAAAATCTATGAAGTTATCACTTATACCTCATGGGGTATAAAAACACTTCTAAGCTAATGAAGTTATCACCTATGTCTTATTGGTTATGGAAACACTTCGAACCTATGAAGTTATTACCTATGCCTTATTGGCTAATGGAAACACTTCAAAACCAAAGCAGTTATCAAGTACACCTCATTGGCTAACTGAAACACTTTATACCTCAAAGTTATCACCAATTTCTTATCGGCTAATGGAAACACTTCAAACCTCAAAGTTATCACCCATATCTTATTGGCTAATGGAAACACTTCAACTAGAAGAAGTTATCACCAATGCCCAGGCTATCAGAAACTCTTCACCCCTTATTTCCCTTCCATGTCCAATCGAATGATGTCATTGATATCTACCAAAGATCAAATGAAGACCCATCCGAGTTAAGACACCATGTGGTCCTGTGCACAGGAGTGGGGTAGTAGCACAAATCAAAATTCCTTCTCCACTCTTTCTCTCCCTCTACTTCTTTTATATTTTCTATAACTCCATGTTGAAGTTTGTTGTAAAGTGACTATATACCCTTACTTAAGTCATGTGCCATTTCTTAGAAAAAATCAATCAAATGCTTTATTCTTTACTTTTTATGTCTCTATTTTATTAGGGAAGTTCCTTGTTTTAGGAGATTTCTAACAATTGTCAAGATAATTAACCATAGGAGCTTATGCTTGTTGGAAGTCAATTTTCCCACAATATCTGATAGTGCACTTTGAAACTAAAATAAACTCTATTTTGTGTATAGAGGTCACTCTCTATGGTCTCCACCATTCCTAGGCTGTTGAAACTGATCCCACAGTGGTACGCTAGTTTACCACCAAAATCTATACAAACTTGGTCGCAAATGAAGGAAGCTTTTCAAATTAGGTTTGGAGGGGTCAACAACAAGATGATTATTGCAAACCTTGTCTAATACTAAAGTGCAACAATGAATCAATCTTGAACAATATCACATGATGGAGAAATCTCAACATTAAATATGAACAATCCATGAGCCAATTTGAGGCAGTTAACTTAGTTTCTGGTGATATAAGTAGAGAGTGGATGGCACCCTACCTGAGTGCTTCTTCCATTCACACCTTTGAAGAGTTCATTATACAAGTCAAGAAGATAGAAAGGATTAGCCTACCAGCCTTACCTAGTTAACAAAATTTTAAACTAGAGAAAGATAAGGCAAAGCCCAGAGAACCTTCTAAGAATGTGAGGGTTGCCTTCTTAATAACTCAGCAAAAGAAACCTCTAAACCCCATTGTAAATAGAGGCAAGCCTCAAAAACTACCAGCTCTTTGAGCAGATGAGGAAGTAGAACTATTCAATGATCTCCAACATAGACTCAGAAAGAAATATTCTTTCAAAAAGGGAAGGTAGGTAAAATCTTCTATGATGCATTGAAATTAGGCCTTCAACTACCATAATGCAAAAGGCTAAATGATGCCAACAAAAAGGAACATCCAAATTACTTCCCTTGGAACATAATCTTGGGTTATACCATTGAAGATTGACTCTCTCAAAGTCAGCATTACTTGAAACACCTACTAAACACATTGATCACATCATGGTGCTTGATACATATGAGCCACTTGCTAGGCTCATTTTTTGGGGAGAAGCACAATGTAAACCTAAATAAAAGTACTTGTGAGAAATCTACATCTTCAAAAGGCTGATGAGGTTGATAAAGAAGATAGCTAAAAATCCTAAAAATCCTAGAATAGTGATAAGGAAAGTTTCATCAGAACAAGTTTCTCCACCTACTCAAGGCATAAAAAAGAAAAGAAATAGAAACAAGAAAAAGAAATGGGTTCAACTAGATGACAATGTCAAGAAATCAGCCATCCAAGAATACAACAATGCCATTGGAGATTATGTCCAAGGAGAAAGAATCCATGTAACTCTCGAGGGGTTTCTCATTGGCAACCTTGGAGCTTTGCTAGAAGACCATGATGCTAGAAATAGAGAAAATGAACTTCTAGTGACAATGTGTGCTGCCATATTTACTGTTGGAAGTCTACAACTAAGCCGATCACCATCCCACATTTCAATAATGTCAAAATTCAAAACTCAAGGTGAGAAGAAGTGAATAAATTCATTGAGATATTATTGATGAAATGAAAGATCCCATAGGCCTTCCTGAGGGCTATATCCAAGATGGCTATGTTAGAGAGTTGTTCACTCATGAATGTGATTATGGCATAATAAAACTATAGCTTGATGCTATGAAGGAGCTAGCAATAACTAATATGAGATATGTTAGGGGACAAATGCAAATTGTGAATGAACACATGTAGGCTATAGCCGCCCATATAGAAAGCATGTCAAGTATGACTACTATACTTCATACATAAGTCAAGTGGGTAGAAAGCATGATAATGGAAAAGGTGTGGGACTAGAATAATCATCCACACCTCCCACTCCAAAAATGAATCAAGGAGAATAAACAGTCTCAAGGATAATCATCTGAGTCTGTCGCCTCTTGTTGCATGGTGACTCACACATTCGAGGTGCACATTAATAAGCAATCATCCTGGCCACCATCAAATAACCTAGTGGCAAATGATTAACCCATCAAGTTTGGCAAAATTCCTATCCTAGAGCATGTGGAAGGGTACCCTCTACCAACTCTAGAGAAATTACACATACAAGGAATGAACAATGAATACAATTCCATATTCAAGTCAAAACATTTGGGAGGCTTGATACTAGAAAACACTATAAGAAGAAGTAAGCATTCTGGGAGAGGATTAGACAAGCTAATGCTAAAGCCCATTCAGCCTCTCTGAATATCCATGAAAGAAATGTCTTAAATATAAAATCTTGAAGAAAGTCATGCCAGCTGACAAAATAGAAGGATTCATCTAAAGAGTCTCTGAAGACCTCTCTATAAGGAAGCCCCATGTGCCTAGTCGATGTTGAGTGGGATGATTATCGATGAGTCACATCCTCCAAAGGTTTCCAAAGGACTACCAACTGGGGCAAGGATCCACTGCTTCTTGTCATGTAATCCACCTTGGAAGTGACTTTGAAAAGGAGCCCTTTTGGTCCCACAATCCTAGAGTTTGGCCAACAAATGCAAACTAGGTACAACTTAGAGGTGAAAAGGTGTTGCCCTTGAGGCAAGCTCCAATGCCTAGGGAGAAGAACACCTCCAAGGATAAGCAAAAGGAAATTCAGATAAATCAGAACATCAAGCCTTCGCAAGCTGAACCTACACTCAAGAAGGTGGAATCCAATATAGTAGCCTATCTCAAGAAGATCCCTACCATGCTGAGTGTGTTTAATACCCTAATGATGTCATGAAAACATAGGGATATACTAGTATACATCATACAAAACCCAACCAACTATCAGACATACTTCACTGAAGAGAAGATGAAGGAGTATTTGTATACATGTCCAACTCCTACCATCACATTCACAAATGACACCTGCTACTAGGAACGACAGACCATAGCAAGCCATTATATGTCACAAGGATAGTGATGGAATCAAGATCAATCACATCCTAATCAACTCATGTTCCTTAGTCAATCTAATGACTCTCCAAACTCTAAGAGCTCTGAAAGTATGACACCTATTTTTTTGAGATTATAACCATCCAAAGGTTTAATCAAAATAGCCAAAGAGCTCTTGGAGCAATAATCATACCTCTGAAAGTAGGCAAATTGATGAAAAATGCTAAGTTCTATGTGATCGACACTGATACATCATACAAAGCATAATTAGGGTATAGTTACATGAAAATAAAATGGTGTCTCCAACCCTACATCAATGCCTCAAGTACTTTGAGGATGGTGAAGAACATTGAATTGATGGGGATGTACAACCTTTTGATGTTCACAAAGTACATTATAATGATGCAAAATATGATCAAAGATCCCATGCTGATAGAGGATTTGTTTTCATCAATCAAGTAAAGTAGAAGATTGTTACCTTGATCTTCACCCCTCCTCATTTGGGTAGTGATACTAACTTAGACTCTTCAGATGAAGAAACCCCATGAATTTGTCTAGGTGATTATACTTCTAATTAAGATGACAATAGAGGTTAAACAAAAAATACTCTCCTTATTACTAAAGTTTCATAAGGCTTATTTAAGCCGTTAGATGAGTTGAGCATCAATGTCATACAAGAATTAATAACCTTTTATATTCCCTTACGACGCAAGGGAGAAAAGAAGATTTTATTTTACAAAGCAATCCCTTGTACCCCAAGCATATATGAAATCCTGAGAACTAAGAATCCAAAAGATAATAGGAAGTATCAGCCGATAGTTATACCTAAATACTTTTTGAACCATCTTCATCAAATAATTAGAAAGTAAGGATGTGGATGTTTACAAACAAAGAAAGAGAGCTGTTTCTTCAAGATTATATGGGATCCATCTCAAGAATGCACTTATATTCCTAGAAGAGGAAACAAGAACACCAAAATATTGGGCTTTATCACTCCAAATGTCCACACATGCCTCATGGTCTCTATTAGGCCTATGTCTAATATTTAGGTTGACCAAATAACATCAACACTCTTTGATACATGTACCAAAATAGCCATGAATTCCATCCAAGCTAGAAAAAGGGGGCATGATGCAGTCCAAATGCCCTCAAACAAACCTTTGTGAAATCTTACTAAATATGATGAACAACTTGGCAAAGAAATAATCCTCAAACCAAAATAAGCTCCACTAGAGCTCGAAAATAGGGAGCAAGCCACAATTGATGAACTAATGGAAATCAACCTAGGCTCAAAGGAGGATCTCAAGCCAACCTTCATCAACACACACAACTTTCAGAGGAAAGCTAAATCTGACTAAAAATAGTGCTTCAAGAGCACATTAGTTATTTTGCATAGACCTATAGCTAGATGCCTGGACTAGATTCTAAAGTTACAATCCATAAGTTAGCCATCAATCTTGAGCTTTTGCCTATCAAACAAGCACATAGAAAGATGAAACTCAACCTAGAACAAAAGGTGATAGAAGAAATGAAGAAACTAATTGAAGTAGGCTTCATCAAAGAAGAGAAGTACCTAGATTGTGTGGCAAGACTATGCCTATCAAGAAGTGGAATGGCCAAATTATCATCTGTGTAGACCATAAGAACTTGAATAAAGCATATCTAAAAGATGACTTTCCATTGCTGATAATGAAAATCATGATTGACAACATGGCTGACTTTGAAATATTCTCCTTTATGAATGGTTTTTTAGGGTACAACCAAATCAAGATGCATATGAATGACGAGAAACATACAGCTTTTTGAACTTTAATTGGCATTTACTATTACAAGGTGATGCCATTTGAGCTCAAGAATGTAGGTGCCACTTATCAAAGGGCCAAACCAACTCCAAAGGCAAGCACATCCAAAACCTAAGATTAGTTTTCGGTCACCTTAGAAAATATAACCTAAAGATGAACCATATGAAATGTGCCTTTGGATTATCATTAAGAAAATTCCTTTGCTTTGTTGTTAAACAACAAAGAATTGAAATTGATCCATTTAAGGTCAAAACCATCTTGGACATGTCATCGCTCAGCAACTTGAAGTAGTTGAGGTTATTGCAAGGCCGACTTGCATGCATAACAAAATTTATTTCAAACCTCTCCAGAAGATGCAAGACTTTCTCCAAATTAATGAAGAAGAATGCTCTATTCATTTGGGATGAAGAATGCCAAAAGCCTTTGAAGAGGTAAAACAATATCTCCTAAAGACACCAGTCCTAACAACACCCCTACTTGATAAATCCTTGATCGTCCATGCAACTACAAAGGAAAGGTCCTTGGGGGCACTTCTCACCCAAAATAATGAAGAGGGCAAAGAAAACAAACTCTATTACTTGAGTAGAATGTTAATAGGGGTAGAAAGTAATTACTCTCCCATCAAAAAATTATTATCTAGTGCTTATATTTGTAGTCAAGAAGTTTAGACATTATTTGTTTTCTCATCAATTCATTTTAATATCAAAAATTGATTCCATAAAATATTTGATGACTAGGCCTGTACTTACTGGAAGGCTAGCAAAGTAGACTTTAACCCTCATGGAATATGATATCAAGTTCACTCTCCAAAAAATGGTTATAGGATAAGCCCTCGTTGATTTTCTTGCAGCTCATACAGTGCTAGACGATTCTCCTTTGAGTTGTGAACTCCCTATTAAAGAGATTCTTTTTGTCAAAGTAAGAAAATCTTACTGAAAGCTATACTTTGATGGGGCATCATCCATCAGACTAGGGATCAGACCAAAGCCTCTACAAATCAAAGCAGGAATCGAGCTCATATTTGTCAATCCAACTAGGGGCATCTTATGATATTTCTATTTTTTCTCAAAATCATGCACAAATAATGAAGTTGAATACGAGGCCCTAATGCAATACCAGAAATGGCCCTCAACATAAAGGTATCAAGCCTACACATTTTTGGTGACTAGTAATTGGTCATTAGTCAAGTTGAAGACAAATACAAAGTCCATAAATCTAAGCTATTGAAGTACCATTAAAAGGCTTAAGAGCTCATGGGACAAATCGTACATATTCAAATAACTAAGATTCCCTGATCCATTAATGCAGAGTTGATTACTTAGCCAAATTAGCCAAAGTATTGGTTAATCTTGACCAAGGAGAAATTCTAATCATAGTATATAGTAGACAAGTGATAAGATCGGTCTTTAGTATCAAACACAAAAAGATGGAGTCTAAAGTGATAGAGGAAGCAATGGATTGGTGAGTACCATCCACCAACTGCCTCAAAAATGGAGAATTTTCTGAAGATAAATCAGTGCGGATGAAACTCAAAAAGAGAGCCGCATACTTTTTGCTTATCAACTAATTTCACATAGTCTCTCAAACAAAGAAGCTAAAGAGGTCATGTACAAGGTACACTCTCAGGTTTGTGGAGCTCATCAATCAGGTCCAAAGTTGATGATGAAAATCAAATGCATGAGCTTCTATTAGCCCATGTTAGTAAGAGATTGCATCGAATATGAGAGAAAATATCAGCTATCCATGTTCAAAGTGACTTCATCCACTAACATCCAAATCCTCTACATCCAACAATGTCCTCATAGCCATTCGAGGTATGGAGCATAGATATCATTAACCCAATTGAACCATCTTTTTTCAGAGGTTATCACTTCATAATAGTTGCAACCGACTACTTCTCCAAATGGGTAGAAGCAATCCCATTAAAAGAAGTAAAAGTAGATACTGTTATCTATTTCTTTCAGAAAAATATTTTATAGTAGATCGACATTTCTCCAAGGATCATTTCTGACATAGAATATCCTTCAAAAGCTTCAAAGTAGCGCAATTCACACACCATCACAAAATAAATTAGAGATATTTATCCATCTATAATACAAGGGTGAATGACCTTATTGAGGCATTCAACAAAACCCTCTCCAAGATATTGAAGAAAGTCATTAACGGCAATAAGAAAGTCATTATGGACTTATCGCATGACATTTTGAACCCCCAATCAATCAACACCATACTTATTGGTGTTTGGCACTAAAGCAATCTTGCCATTAGAGGTACAAATTCCATCTCTAAGAATTGCCTTGCAAGAAGAAATCACAAAAGAAGACAATGTTCATCTTTGCATTGATGAGCTAGACTCCTTGGATGAAATAAAACTTATAGCTCAATAAAACTTGAAAATGTATCGAGCATAAATTTCCAGGGCTTAAAATAAAATGGCCTAACTCAGATTCTTCTAAAAGAGAGAAATGGTCTTGGTCTTGAGAAGACCCATAATCCCAAATTTGAGCAAGAAAGGTAAGCTCAAGCTTAATTGGGAAAACCCTTATATCACCAAAAGGATATTTGAAGGGAGAGCCTACCAACTAATTGATAACAAAGGGAAAAGACCTATAGCACCAATCAATACCTAATTCTACAAAAGGTACTATGCCTAAACCTCTAGGGGTAATAACAATAAAATAAAAGTATCTATATTTTGTCTATGATTGAATGTCTAGCTTTCTTAAGGGAATAACTAGTCAAACATGTGCCCCACCAACCTTGTATCAACTCAAGTCCACTTCTTATAGTATATCAAGTCCACTCGTTATGACACATCAAGTCAACTCCTTGTGACACATCAAGTCCACTCCTTGTGGCACACCAAGCCCACTCTTTGTGGCACACCAAGTCCACTTCTTGTACTACATCAAGTCCATTCCTCATAGCAAATCAAGTCTGCCCCTCATGCCACATCAAGTCCATTCCTTATAGCAAATCAAGTCGACTCATGGAAAATCAAGTTCATTTCTCGTGGCACATCAAGTCCACTCCATGTAGCAATTCAAGTCCACTCATGTAGCAACTCAAGTCCAATCTCATATGGCAAGTTAAGGAGTCAAGTCCATTATCAAATGAGAAATTAGAAGCTCATTTTTCTAGGTCAGGATGAGAAGTATATGAAGTTGTAAATGAAATCTCACGCAAAGTGAAGGAATCTCATAAAGCAATGAAAATATTCCTCAATAAGGAGGACAAAAGAAAAGAGGACCCCTAGATAAATTGGACAAGAATAATCCTAAGATAAATAAAGCCTAGTGATGCCTTTCGACAATCATGGTGACTTAACAATTTCATCGTTACCTAAGGAAACAAATATCATATTAATAAAAGGGATAGACAATTCTCAAGATACAAAGGAGATAGCAAACCATTACCTAATGATGGTGATGGTGGATGAATACCCATGAACACAATCATCCCCCAACTAAAGAATGATCCAAGAACTACATTTGCAACAAAGGCTTAAATCAATACACAATGCAAAACTTGGCAAAATTCAAATATCCCTTACCATTTGAGTTTGAGAAATCATTGGGAGGGCCTCCAAAATCCTTGTTTAGTTTGTCAAAAAGAAAATATGATTTTAGCTAGAAAAGTGGAGAGAAGAAAAAAACAAACACGGAATAACAGAAAGGACAATACCTAAAAACCCTATCCATTTATAGGTGCCCACATCTAACAAAGAACCAGCTAATGGCAATTCTAGTCTAACTACTCTACTTAAATCTATATTAGAAGACTAGTGCACTGGTGTCAATAAAGGAAGGGTTGGCCCTAGCTCTGCATTCATGTCAATTATAGAAAATGAAGAAATCAAATCTCGAGATGGTGTATGGGATAACATCAAACCTGCCCTCACTCTCCCACCTACAGATGGACCCACATATGTCACCAAACACCTCGAAGCCTTAGAAGTAGGAGGGTCACGTACAGGTCAAGATGCTTCTTACATTGGACTCAATTTGTGACCTGTGTTGCCTCAAAAATGGCCATCATTAATCCTAGAAGGGGGAATGGACCACTCTCTATTTGGTCTGGAATGAGCAAATTTATGAGCTAGAGCCTTTTGCATCTCTTGAGTCCTCTACTATTTCGACCCTCTAATGCTCCCAACCTGCTTTTCCCTATTGTGTGAACCAAGCTCATTCCTGAATAGAAATTTTGGGTTGATATGAAAATATCCTCCAATACTATTAAACCATGTTGTGGCATACAAATGAAGAACCTTGGCCTCTTGCTCAATGTTAGGAATGTAATACTCTTAATCAGCTTAGGGACAAGTAAAATGCAATTAGTAACCTACTAGCTAGCCCAGATATGAAGGTGGTGAAGGGACAGGAACATTCTCTTGAAATCCTTGATTATACCTGAATCGTTAGCAAAACCAATGTGTATTACAAGACTCTACAGCCAAGTGCTCCCTTGAGCAAAGTGGAAGCACCCCATGTCACAAGGAGATAATATACTTATGGGCTTTTGTAGATAAGAGAAGATGAGCCACATCTACCGATATGTTAGAATCAAAACGAGTGAAAGGGTAAGCTCACCACTCAAAATTTAGTGATCCCATACATGCACCATAGCCTCTCTAGGAGAATAAAGGGAAGCAACCAGAATAGGACCTGAGCATGATTGGCATAGCTTCTTGACTTCATCACTAGGCTCAAACTCAATATATATCCTCTCGAAGTGGGCATAAATCTAAGCATAAAGAAAATGGATGGCAAATTAGGTTAAAGAACCACCTATTCCTATAGGGTTCTCCACCATTGCTTTGAGACTATGTCGAACCTAGCACTATAGGAACTAGTGCAACTCTTTGTCTATACACCATCTTGCGAGCCATCATGAACATCTCTATGCAAATGTGTTGCCCATCGTATGGCATAAAAATGTGGCAAAACCTCAGACCAATGAAGGTAGGAAAATAGGTTTCAAGGCCAAATTTTGGAAGGATGTCCCCTGTATCATGCATAATCCGATCAAATCTAGTAGGCTTGCTAGTCAAAATTTTCTCATAGGAAGCTTGATCCAATGGTTGAAATGCACCCACTTCTGATTATTTAGAAAGCGTACCACCATCCAATCATAAACTATGAGGAGATCATGTAGGGTATAACTAAAATCAAGGCTCATGTGATAGTCAATAGGGATATATATTCATCATAGAAACTCCCAAGGATAGGAATCCCAGCTAGATGCCTTATATCCCATAAAGAGATACTGAGCTCACTATACAAACTGTTGAAGGTGTTTGTGGTGTGATTCCACATCTTGATCATGCTACACAAAATCCCCAAGTCTTTTGCATACTGTCCCTTAGATGTTATGACTCCTAAGATGCCGAGCTTGCAAGTTGGGCAAAAAATTTAGATATCACGTTATCAACTCACTCTGAGTAATTTGACAAACTTGGTATTGCTCTAGCAAGTGGAGAGGATTGTCCCCAAGAAAGTGAGTGGCCATTCAAGGTACAAAACCCAAAGGTTTCTAAAAACTCTCATTGCCTAAAGTGCCCAACTAGTTCTAGCCTAAAAGACTTGCCCGACCCATTAGCATATGGCACCCCTTCTTTGGAAAAGCATAAAAGGGGTGGTAATTATCAAGCCTCACATGTCTCCGATGCTCCTAAGGTTGGTACGCAATGACTTCTATAGCATCAGTACCAAAGATGGGAAGAAAGTGTTCTAAAGCCAAACTATTTTCTTTCCCCCTTTGAATTCTCTAAAACACAAAAGGCTCCATAATGCCTTTAGAAGAAGAGAAGGACGAGTAAACTAAGAGAAAAGGAGAAAGAGAAGCTATTACAAGACACAACACTAGCCTCACTTATTAGACACTTGTGAATGCAATCAAGAGAAATCAAATCCTCACTATTTTTCGCATCCACTCCTCTCCCTAATAAAATCTATGAAGTGGATCCGAAGGGGCACTTTGTTTAAGTGATTTTTGGAAACCATACTCCAACTTAGAGTTTGACAAGAAATAGGGTTAGACTTCGAGCCCAATTCATGGTATGTTGTTTTTTTTGGGGGGGGGGTGCATTTTAAAGTGGAAAAGGCTAGAAAATCGGGCCTAGATTGACTTGCATTTGAGTGACTAAACCCTAAATGTTCGGGCACCCAAACCTCATAGATTGGGCACATTTGTGCCCAATTCTCCAAATGATTATCTGATTCAGGTGCATTCTACATGAAAAAAAATAGAATTTCTCTGAATCCATTAAAGATTAATGGGATTTTCAAATAAGAAAGGTGCAATCTCAGAATATATCAATCAGGGATTTGAATATGAGGTTTATGGCAAGAATATATCCATCAATTCTCAAACTCAACTCAATCAAACATCTAAATTGAAGATTCTCTCAACCCTATAGAAAGAGGGATAGAGCATAGAAACTTAAAGAGTGACCAATAGTCAATTCTTGGGTGAAATTTTGCATGAATTGAAAAAGGAGATCTCATCATCAACAAGGAGGCTAAGAGAGAATCATCAAGGAGCTAAGAAAGATTTTAAGTCCTCATCTCATCTCCATCCTTTGGTTCCTCTTCTTCTCTTGTTCCTCCTCTTTCTCTTGCATGGTATTAGCATCCCCGTGCTTTTGCTGCTGCCCCCATCCCTTCCCCTCCACTTCCAAGCTCATGTCCACCTTCAGCCTCATTCTCATTATGCCACCATCTGTTCTTTGCAAATTGTACAATTGTCCATGTTCTGATGGCTGAACATAAGAGATCGAGTGCTCAAACCATGCTATGAATGTTCATTAACACCATGGCCACTCGTAGTCACGTTTCACAAGCACTTGGTTTCCTGCATTTGAACGATTGAACCTAGATGAACTGAATGCCTGAACCATGCCACGGATGCCTAGAAATACCACTGCCACCCACGGCCTTGCTTTATGGGCCACTTGGTTCCCTATGTTTGGATGACTAAAGCTAGAAAGATTGAACACCCAAAACTTTACATTAGGCATCTCTTTCCCCCATCAATACTGTGGCCACCCATAGTCCCACACGTAGGTGAATTACCATCACCACTGCAGCCACCTGTAGCCCTGTTCACTTGAATTTGAACAAGAGATAAGAGTGCTAAAACAACTAAAACTCACAATTGAGCTACAAGCTAGCCTTCAAGCTCATAAAACCAAGCCAGCCTTTTGGCTTATAAAACTAGGCTAGCCTTTGAGCTTGCAAAATCAAGCCAACCTTCAATCTTGCAAAACTAAGCTAGCTTTTGAGCTTGCAAAAATAGGCCAGCTTTTGGGCTTATAAAACCAAGCAAATATTTCAGCTCACAAAACCAAGCTAGCCCTTGGGCTCATAGAATCAAGCAAACCTTTGAGCTTGTAGAATCAAGTAAGCCTTTAGGCTCATATAACCATACTAGCCTTTGAGCTTATAGAATCAAGCTAGCTTTTAGGCTCACAAAAATAATCAAGCCTTCGGGCTTGCAGAACCAACCCAACATTTGAGCTTACATAACCAAGCTAGTCTTTAGCCTCACATAACTAAGCCAGCTTTCAAACTCACAGAAATAAGCTAGCCTTCAGGCTCACAGAATCAAGCTAGCCTTTAGACTCGCAGAGCCCAGCCAGCCTTTAGGCATGTAGAGCCAAGCTAGTGTTCTGGCTCACAGAATTAGGTCAGCATTCAAGCTCATAAAATTAGGCTAGCCTTCGAGCTCATAAAACCAAGCTAGCCTTTGTGCTCGCCAAACTAAGCTAGCCTCGGGCTCATCAAATATTTATTAGCTAGCCTTCAAGTTTACCACCAATTGTGCTATTTGGGCTCACCAAATATCTATAAACCAACCCTTGGGCTTGCAACAAGTTAGACTATAGGTCAGTCTTCGAGCTAGCAGTAATGTCATCATGATAACCTAAGGGTTCTCGAATCAACCAAGATAACCTAGGATGAAAACAAAGTTCAAGTTGAATTCCAATGAATCAAACAACATTTGAACTAAATCAAAACAAACTTGAACCAAACTATAATTAAGTCAAGCTACACCAAGTTTGAATTGAAGGTTGGTTGAGTAAAAATCTATTTGAACTAAGCTTGAACCAAACACAATCAGTTCAAGATGAATTTGAACCAAACTAGGTTAAGGAAAAGCCAAGCCAAATCCAACCAAGTCAACTCAAGTTGAGCTAAATCGAGCTCAAAATAAACTCAAGCCAAGTGGAGCCCAAGTCAAAGCTAGAACACAAGTCAAACCAAACTTGAACAAGTTTGAATAAAATTAAATCAAAAGTCCCACTAGTTATGACAAATCTCTCATAGCACTCTAAGGCTATGCCTAAACCCATAAGCAATGAGTAACGCTACTATTCTGACCCAAATCAAAACTAGTTCAAATAGAGCTAAACTAGGTCAAACTAAGTCCTACAAGGTATGCTACAAAAGCCTTTGGCATCACTTCAAGGCTAGTCCCAACTTAACAAACAATAGGCAATGCTCACTTCAAAATCATCGAAGTCATCACCTATACCTCATTAGTTATGGAAACACTTCAAAATCAATAAAACTATTGCTTACACCTCATTAGCTTTGGAAGCACTTCAAAACCAAAGAAGTTATCACCTATGCCTTACTGACTATGGAAACACTTCAAAATCAATGAAATTATTGGCTATGGAAATACTTCAAAATCAAAGTAGTTATCTCCAATGTTTCATTGGCTATAGAAACACATCACATTAAAAAAGTTATTACCTATGCCTCATTAGTTATGAAAATATTTTAAAATCAAAAAAATTATCTCCAAGGTTTTATTGGCTAACAGAAACACCTCAAATTCATGAAGCTACCTCTAATGCCTTATTGGCTAATAGGAACCCTCCAACCCAATGAAGTTATCTCTAATGCATTATTGGCTAATGAAAACACTTCAAATTTATGGAGCTATCATGAACACCTTATTGGCTAATGTAAACACTCCAATTCAAAGCAGTTATCTCCAATGCCTTATTGGCTAACAGAAATACTTCAAACCCACAAATGTTATCACCAATGCCTTTTGGATAATAGAAATACTTCAACTCAAAGAAGTTATCTCCAACATTTTATTGGCTAACAGAAACACTTCAAACATAGGAGTTATTGTCAATGTCTCATTGGCCAACGAAAATACTCCAACCTAATGAAGTTATCGCCAATCCTTCTTAGCTAATGGAAACACTCCAACCCAATGAAGTCATCGCTATCACTCAAAGCTATTGGAAACACTTCAAGCTTCCCTTATCTCCCCCCATGTCCCACTAGATGATGCCATCAACATTTATCGAGGATCAAGTCGAGACCCATCTGAGTTAGATATCACAAAGTCCGATGCATGGGAGTCGGACAACAACACACATCAGAGCTTCTTTCTCACTCTTTCTTTTTTTTTTTTACTATTGTCATGTTTTATATAATTCCATGCTGAAATTCATTATAAAGTGAGAGTATGCCCTTACTTAAGCCATGTAACATTTCTTATACTAATCAAATGATGCTTTCTTCTTTTCTTTTTGTGTCACAATTTTATTATCTAGGTTTTTCATTTTAGGAGATTCCTGGCGATTGTCGGTATAATTAATAATAAGAGTTTACACCTATTAGAAGTTAGTGTTTTCACAACACTTGATAACATACTCAAATTAAATGTACTTTGATTTGTTTATTGAAATCACTCTTCGGGGTCTCCTGCCATCCCAAGCCACTAAAATAGATCTCACACACTAAGAAAAATAGAGCTTAAGGGTGATATCCCCTAAAAGGCTAGCTATCATTTGCAAGAATATCTTCCAAAACCATGCCATAACCATCAATAACCAAGAATTATTAGAGGAAGAGGTGAGGGATGATTCGCTTCACATACCTATCAAGGTGGGGAATATTATGAACATTTGCAAGCTACCTACCTTGTAGACAACGAATGTAATAGAGGAATAGATGCTAGAATTTGACAATTTCATCCTTACTTATGGCAACTTAAAGAGAATATGTCATTGGAGAGTTTGCTTACTTCTTACATATGGACCAATGACCATTGAAACAGAGTTCCATGTTCTCACATGCCTTCCCACCACAATTTGATTTGTGAATCCACTACCTTGATCCACTTGGCAACATCTGCCCTAAAAGGTGATGCTTCAGAGATATGGAAGAAATTTTCTTGACCCATTGTCAATGCTTATAAGTTCCTTACAATGGTTCAGTCATCAAAATTTGGGGGGATCTCATGGTTTGGGATAAGGATTGCCAAACTATTCACATATTGTCTATTGTCATAGAAGCCATCAAATTACCTACCCAAGATACATCACAAATTCTCTTAGCCACCCAGATTAAATCTAAATAATCCACTAAAGATTCTCACCCTTCCTAAAACCTTAGTCCCTTCTACATACAATCATTCCTCTCCTTCTATCACCTCTATACCAAATCACTTCCAAAAGGGACCACTGTAGGCAAGGAAGGCCTCAGCTTTTCATGGAAGGGATGCAAGAAGGAAGATAAACCATTGTACTCTTTTAGTGGCATGGACCAACATTTTCCTTTAACATGAACTCTCAAATCACATTTCACCTCAGGATGGTCCACATCTACCAACATTGCCCACATTAATTGAAAAGGTGAAACTTTACTTGCTGTTGATGATGAAGCTGACCTCCAAAGCATTATAATCAGGGTTGACCAGTTGTTCCCAAATGGATAAAATGATTAGTTGCCTTTCCCAAAGAGAGGCGTTCTCCCATGGCACACTCAATCTGCCTTTAGAAGTGGACTCACATTTTATTTTAGGTTTCTTTTCTTATTTATTATTAGATTATATAATAGGCTAGAAGTAGGGAGTTTTTGAGAATGTATTCCAAATTATGTACTAAATGTGTATAAACCAAATCAACTGTTGCTTTGGTACTTGGGGTGGAAGAAGGGCATCATTTGTCTAAATAAATCCCACCCTAAACCCTATCAAGGGGCCACTAGAGGGCTCTTTAGGAGTTTATGAAATCAAAGATGAAGAAGATAGATAATGAGAGCTCAATGGATCTACCAAGGCATATGAAGAAAATGAATTCATTGACTTTGTTGAAGCACTAAAAAAATTCATTAAGGAGACAAAGGCATTTGTAAAGCCTACTATGAAGATCAATCTAGGAGCTAGCTAAAGACCCTAGAACAAATATAGTAAGTGTGAATCTATCTAAGGACTTAGAAGAGCAACTAATCTTAATCCTCGTGGAGTATAAGGATGTCTTAACATGGACATATAAATAAATGTTGTGACTTGATAGAGTTAGTAGATGTAGAAGTTAGGAGACCACGCCCTAATATTGTGCTAAAGGTAAAGGAGGAGATCAATAAGATTCATCAAACCCAATTCATAGCATTTGTACTTGATCCAAAATGGGTGGCAAACATCATTCTTGTTAAGAAGAAGGATGGATACATAAGGGTGTGTATTAACTTTAGAGATTTGAATAAAGCTTGTCTAAAGGACGATTTTCCACTACCTCACATAGAAACTATGGTGGACAATGCATATGAGAAACTTACTATTATGTAGTCATGTACACAAAGATGAAGAAAAGACATCCTTCATGGCTCCTTGGGGAACTTACTATTATGTAGTCATGCTATTTGGATTGAAGAATATTGGAGTGACACATCAATGTGCAATGATTGTAATCTTCCATAAAATGATTGATGACTGTATGTAGGTATTAGTAGATGATATTTTGGTCAAATTCAAAACTCATGAGGGGCACATTTCTGCCCTAAGACAAGTCCTTCACCAAGTATTAGAACATCAACTAAGGATGAATCTAAAGAGATGCATGTTTGGAGTTTTTTCAGCCAAGTTGTTGGACTTCTTGGTAGCTTATTGGGGAATTGAAATAAATTTAACAAAAGTAAGATCCATCATAGAAATGACACCTCCTAGATACATAATGGAGCTCCATATGTTAATTGGAAGGTTGTAATTCATTTGAAGGTTCATTTCTCAACACTTAGAAAAGTGCATCCCATTTTACAAGTTACTCAAAGGAGGAGTTCCATTTGAGTGGACTTTGGATGCCAAAGAGCAACCAATTAACTCAAGGCATACTTCCTTCAACAACCCATCCTAATGGCACCAATCCTAGAATGGTCCTTGATCTTGTACATTGCCACACAAAGGAGTCAATAAGAATTATGCTAGTACAAAAATACAAAAGCAAAACAAAAGGGCCATCTACTACCTTGGTTGAACTATGCATGGATATGAGAAGAAGTATTCAAGAATGGAGAAGACTTGCCTAGCGATTATTTGGACCACCTAAAAACTAAGACACTATTTCATGGCCCATAAAGACTTTATTCGACATTATATGGAACTAATAAAGTTCATGTTTGAAAAGCCAATACTATCAAGATAGATCAAAAGATGCAAAATTCATCTAGATAAGTTTGACCTTGAGTTTATCACTCAAAAAATAGTCAAGGGAAAGCTAAGACACTAAGACACCCTAAACCCTAAACCCTAAACTAAGATATTATTTCATGGCCGATAAAGACCTTATTAGAGCTTATATGGAACTAATAAAGTTCATGTTTGAAAAGCCAATACTATCAAGATAGATTAAAAGATGCAAAATGCTTCCAGCCAAGTTTAACCTTGAGTTTATCACTCAAAAAATAGTCAAGGGAAAAGCTATAGCCAATTGACTGGCCAATTTTCTCCTATCAAGTATGGACTTGACCCAAGAATTATTCCCTGATAAATTAATTTGTTGTATCACAGAGACAAGTCATTCTTGAAGTTAGGCTCTACACATTGATGGAGCTTTGAACCATGAAGGTGGCAAAATAGGGATCATCCTAGTCACACCAAAAGGAGTAGTCATGCCTCAAACATACTATCTCAATTTCTCTTATGCCAATAATAAAGTAGAGTATGAAGCACTCATCACAAACATGCATTCGACACTTACTTTAGGCACAAAATGCCTCAAGATCAAGGGAGACTCAAAGCTTGTAATCTAACAAGTCTTAGGCTAGTGCCAAATCGAGGATTCCAAACTCTCAGAATATTATGATTTGGCCCTCTTCTTGGCTAAACAATTTAAGTAGGTCACCATTACCCACATCTTGAGGAGCAACAATATACTAGCAAACACTTTGGCCTCATTTGGATTAGTATTCCATAACCCCTACAACATTAAGATGGACATCATCCTCCTCTAGAAGAACCCACAACCAATGTTGGGGTCCAATGATCCCCTAGCCCAAAAATGGAGAAAGAGAGGAAAACCCAAAGATGTAGCTTGCATCCTTTTCATTGACCTGGTAAATATCTATGATAATGAAAACCCATGGTTCTATGATATTAAAAACTTTCTAGAGAGAAGAACATTCCCAGAGCATGCAACTTGAAATGATTGCAAGGTAGTCTGCAGAATGGCATCTCGGTATATCATTTTAGGTGATGTCCAATGCAAAAAATAATTTGATAGAATATTGTTATGTTGTTTAGATGAGGACTCGACCCAAGTTCTGAAAGAAGAACACATGGGGGTTATGTGGAGGACATATAAACACCCAAATTCTTGCGAAGAAAATTATTAGAATGGGTTATTATTGGCCCATGATGGTGAAAAACTGTGCTAAATTTGTCAGGAGGTGCTAGAAATGTCATGTTCACCTTGACAGGATCCATGCTCTAGCATCTTTTAGTCACTTAATGGTGGCACCTTGGTCATTCTCAATGTGGGCCATGGACATGATTGGACAATTCTTAGAAACTACCATCAGTGGAAGGAAGGGGTTCATCCTAACTGCAATTAGATATTTCACTAAATGGGTTGAAGCTAAAAGTTTTCAAGGGCTTAATGCAGTAGTCATGGTTAAGTTTATTAGGCACAATTTCTTGTGTGTTTCTGCATACTAAGATGATAATCACAAACTTATGTAAGCACTTCCTATTGAACTCCATCACTTATCTCCTTATATCCCAAAGATAATGGCCAAGCTGAGGTCACTAACAAGACTCTGATCAAAATTATTAAAAAGACTGTATACACCATTAGGAAATCAAATTGGGTAGACAAGTTAGAAAATGCTCTGTGGGTTGATCGTAACTCCATATGCAACCCTAGGAGGCAAACCCTATTTGCACTAACATATGACATGGAGGTAATAGTATCTTTCTAGGATATCCCCAAACTTTAGTTATACACATTAATTACTTCAAGAAGAAGGGTACAACCAACCCATGGGTTGTGTTCCCTGTCACCATGATAGCCTATCCTACAGTGAACATCTAGCTCATATAACCATGTTTGAGTCAATGTGTGAATCTAACTGGACACAAGCTATAGGAGATGTTCATTTGAACTACTAATTCCTTAACTCATTAGTCAAACCTAGTGTGGAACAATCTCTTAGCCACTTTAATAGGAACCAAAATACAACTCACCTACTTTTGAGGTAGGAGTTATAGAGGCCCAACCAAAACAACGTATTTCTTGGGTCTCAAAGCTAACTAGTCAACTATGTATTTCATACATCTCAAGGCAAAACAAAAAAAAACACTAAGAAGCATAAAATAAAAAAATTCCATTAGTATTCGGTGAATCAACTTATGACTTAAAGACAAGGTCTCTGAAAATGAATGGATAATGTTTGTAGGCAAGAATGGTCAATGATGTATATAAGCCTAGAAATAGGGTGACCAATCTCGAGGTAACTAAAACCTTATTAGAAAATTTAATTAAAAAAATAAAAAGCTAAGATTGAAGGATAACCTCTTAGGAATCTCCTCCTAGAGGCAATAGATCACCCCCAAATAAATAATGAAACATAAAGATTCAAGTAAACAAATCTCATATGGAAAACCAAGCCTAGAGAGACAGACTCAAAGAGTAAGAATTAGTTGGTATCTGTGAGTCTGCAAACCTTAGATCCTCAAAAGTGGAATGAAATTGCTGAAAAGAAAGAGAAAGAAAGAAAAAAACAAAAGGGGGAGAAGATTGGATCACATGTCGGTATGTAAATCTTGAAAATAAAGGTTAAGAGATGTCGGAGATCAAAGCCAAAGTCAAAGACGAAACTAGCTAATAGGAATATAGTAAAACTAGCAAAGTTACCAGAAAAATTAGTTTTTGAAGAAAATATTGCACTAGAGATAAGGTATAAGAGGAGGTTGATTGGTGATTTACCACCTTCTAAGAATAAAATCATTGTTAAACTTTAATGGTCTAAATCAATTAGGAGGTTTTAATCAAGGATGAAAGGATATATTTTTCTACTAAAATATTTTCAAAATAATAGTAATAAAAGATAAAAATCTATATAAAATTTTCTTTCAAAAAATAAATAAATAAATGAGTATAAACATATAACTTCCAGCATCACAATCACAGTAAAAAGTAAAAAGAGAATATTACTTCATAAAGTTAGTTCTCTCAAAGCTCATGAAGAAAAATGAAAAATAAACTTTCAGTTGGAAATACTACTATTCAAAAAGCACCAATCTAGGTATCTGCTCACTAATTTAGCTAAATGCTACAACATGTCTTACTCCAATGTGCCAATATGGCATTATAGGAGATAAGCCTCATGAAGATAGTCACTTCCTGCTTCATTCTCTGCTCTACCTCTCTGTACTTTTACAAGAGACACCAACACATGATATGGACAATTAGGTGACAAAGCTTCAAGGTTTCCCTCAACATAACCCTCCAAGTAATCAAAAGTCAAATTGCTTAGATCGACTGGACAAGTCATAAACCACTATATAAAGGAGTTAAGACTAGAGAGAATTTCTACCTTTGGCCCCAAATTTTATGGCCACTTTAACATAGGTTGGGAATTCTTCTTTCAATTATTATCAAGTGGTAGTCTTCTCTATTATGGATACAAGGCTCTAGCTTACTAAAATAAAGTTGGAACTCCCTTTGATTAAAATGGGATAGTTTTCTCAAAAACAAGCACCATACTTCTTCATCATTCTATGCAAGGATGAAAATGAAAAATACTCATATCTAAAGCATTCGATCATATGCAACAACTCTCTTCCAAAACACATAACAAAGACAGGGGGCATATTGCCTGAGCATCCATTATGAATGTTTAATCAAACATTAAATCTATCTGCCCATATAAAAAAGACAGGAAAAGTGAAGTCAAATTTTCTCTCATTTGAATGCTTAATAAAAGCATAATGTTGAAGCATTTGAAGTGGACAATCAACCATGGCTTAACACTAAGTGAGATCTTCATTTTCCCATATTAAAAGGTTGCAAACAAGAAAATCAAAATTTTCTCATTGAATACTCATGAAGGGGGCATATAACTAAGACAACACAAAGGTGATGAAGAGATCTTCCCTCACCTCAAAATATTGGGGACAAAAAAAATATTTTCCCCCATAATGTTTAAGAAATGTCTCTTGTTATGATATTTAAAGGAAACTAATAAATATGATGTTTTCTATTGCTTCCATAATCAATAGATCAAGTCAAAAGTCATGAAATTCTTAACAAAAATTTCAAATAGGCCACTTATGTAGTGGTAAAATTAAACATACTACACAAAAATTACAAAAGAAGTACACCACCCCTAAAATGGTGAGATCAAGCTTATCACTTCCAAAGAGGTAAACTCAAGTCTATTTTACATGGAGATCAAGCCTATTTAAATAACAAATTAAGTCCACTCTCATGTGGTCGATCAAGTTCACTTTCACATGACAAATCAATTCTACTTTCATATGATAAATTAAGTATACTTCTATACAGCAAATAAAGTCTATCATGTATGGTGATCAAACTTGTATCTACATGACCAATCAAATCCACTTCTACATGACAAACCAAGTCCACTGTTGCATGGCGGATTAAGTCTACTTTCATGTGGCAGACAAAATTTATTTTTTATGACAATCAAGCATGTATTTACCTAGCAAGGTAAGTCCACTTGTATGTTGCAGTCAAATTCACTTCTATATGTCAATCAAGTCCACTCTCACGTGGCGAAATTAAGTTTACTTTCATGTGATAGACTATGTCCATTTTGTGTGGCAATCAAATTTGCATTCACATGGCTAACAAAGTTTATCTTGTATGATGATCAAGTCGGTATTTAAATGACAAATCAAGTCTACTCTCATGTGGTGATTCAAGTCCACTTTCATGTGATAAATTAAATCCACTTTTGCATAGTAATCGAGTAAATTTTTATGTGGAGAACCAAGTCAACTTATACATAGTAAATCAAGTCCATTTACATATGACAAGCCTAGTATATTTTCATGTGGCAAATAAGTCCTCCTTCATATGGTAAATTGAAGCCTATTTAACGTAGCTAATCAAGTCCACTCCTATGTGGCAAATTAAGTCTACCTGTACGTGGCAAATTATGTCTATTTTGTTTAATAATCAAACACACATTTATAGAGCGAATAAAGTCTACTCCCAATGGCAAATTAAGTCCAGCTTATATGACAATCAAGTACATATTTACATGAGAAGCTAAGTGCACTTCCATATGGCAAATCAAAGCCTATGTTGTATGGCCATCAAGCCCATATTGACATGACAAACAAAGACCACTTCCTATGTGGACCAAGCCTACTTCCATAGGCAAACTAACTCCACTTCCACATGGTGATTAAAGTTCATTTTGCGTGGTAATCAAGCCAGTATCAAAGTCCACTTTCACATGACAAATAATCTATTTTTACTTAGTGATCAAGCTCATATTTAAATGGCAAACTAAATTCACTCACACATGTCAAATTAAGCCCATCTAGTAGGTGATCAAGTCTGCATTTACATGCAAACTAAGTCCACTTCTATATGATAATCATTTTTATTTTGTATGGCAATCAAACCCGTATTCACATGATAAATTAAATCCACTTTCACGTGTTAAACAAAGTTTATTTTACATGGTGATCAAGCCCATATTTAAATGGCAAAACAAATCCACTTTGCAATTAAGTCCACTTTTCATGTGACAAATGAAGTTTACTTCCATGTAGCAAATTAAGTTTACTTTTATATGATAAATTAAGTCCATTTTACATGACAATTAAGCTTGCATTTACATCATGATGAATAAAGTCCACTTACATATGATAAATTAAAGTTAATCTTGCATAGTGACTGAGTCGTATTTACATGACAAATTAAGCCTACTCTCACGTAACAAATTAAGTCCACTTCTATGTGTTAAATTAAGTCTATTTTCTATGGCAAATTAAGTCCCCTCTCACATTATAGATTAAGTCCACTCTCACATGACAATCCAAGCCCACTTTTAAGTGGCAAATTAAACTCATTTTTCCATGGCAACTCAATCTACTTCTACATAGTAACTAAAGTTCATTTCCGCATAGTAACTTAAAATTACTTTCGCATGACAATTCATGCCCACTTACATGTGTCAAGTTAAATCCACCTTCAACTAGTAAAGTACATTAAAATGTAGATGCAAGACAAGTATCTAAAAATTGTTCGCATCTCCTCCTCTCCTTGATTTTGGGTCAATTTTAGTTAAAATTAAATATAATCAAAATGTAGTTAGAACGAAGGTTTGAATACCACTATGGCTAAAATGGAAATTTTAATCAGACTTAATTTTGGTCAGATTTGACTAAAAATTAAGCTCAAATCAAATCTAAATTATTAGGAAATTCGGGCTAAAGTTAAATTCAATCCAAATGATCAGAATGGGCCAAATATTTCGACCGAAATTCATTGAAAATCTGAATTAAAATAAAAAAAATAATATTTTTATCAATAGATCTTTAAATTAAATAAATTCTTACAAACGGTTGAATTTTTCTTATAAATAGGTTACTGTAATAAAATTTCTGTGAAAAAGTCTAGAAAAATCATAAAATTTCCAAATTAGCCCCTTAATTCAAAATTTATATAGAAGCCTTCAAGAATATTTTAAAGAAGGACTTTGAAATTTTTAAGTTTTCATAAAAAAATCTTTACAACCAATTTTGGACTGTATAAATTTACAAAATCTTTCCCCGAAATTACAAGAAAAATTCTCCTCCGATTTTGTGATAATGCAAGATAGTACAAAACTTCTAGATCTAATCCAAAGCCTCCACATTAGATAGAAAGAAAAAAAACAACAAAAGGACTGGATCATCAACAAACTCAAATTTTAAACTGAGATTATCTCAATCCAATTTTCCCAATGACTTCTATAAAACTGAAGACTCGGTCAATCACGACGAGAGGGGAGAGGAGGAGCTTGACACGATAGTGGAGGTCAGCCACTGCCTAAGCGTCTGGCCGATGATTGAGGTCTAGGGGAGTCTCCGAGCCACGAATTTTGGTCCCTTCAGGTCCATCTCTGTTGTTGCACTTCCACGTCGGGTCACCTTGCGAACCGCTACTATGCCCAATAATTCACAATGGGGAGACCCGAACCTGGGTCCCTGCACCATCGTCAAGGGCTACAACCACCACCAAATGCCTCCACTACGCCCCACTGTTCGGAGAATGCACCATCTCCACCTTACCACCGGTGATTCAATCACACCGGATGACTACGTCCCTCTTGCTCTCAATCCCTTCTCTCTAATCCTCCTTTATCTCGCTTTAGCTGGCTCCTCTGGCATCAAGACTAGCAAGACCTCACCAATGCATGTCATTGGAGCCGACCGGGTCACCCTGTAAGCCATTGCCTTGTGGCTCTCATGCGCGACATGGACATGGATGCGTTGCATGCGGCTGCACCTGCGCCATTATGGCTGCACCCTGCCAAAGCTCCCATTACTGAGTTCATCACTGCCAAGCTCAAGGACCACCACCACCTTCACTATGTCCGCCGACCAGCCTTACCTTCACATGCTGGAGCACCATCAGATAGCCAGCGCTGCTCTCCTACTCACCGATGCAGACACCCTCACTCTCCGTAGCCTCTACCACAGCGCTAGCCCCACCTTCACACGCGCTGAGCCACATCCCCTCATCGTACCGGTTGGCCGTCCTTCACGCAGTCTTCAACTGCTCCCTCGCGCCCAGGCGCCACAACTTGTTGGGATCTTGCTAGATTTGGCCGGATCCCTCTTGATCCAGCCATGGATGAGGGAAATCAGCCCCACCGTTGTCCGGATGATGGAACTCGGGAAAACAAGCCCAGTTCAAAGAGAAGTACAGGGGTTTGGCGACTTTGAAGAAGATGAGGATGGTGATAAAATAAAAGTAAAAAAAATAATGCTTTTGTTGCTGCGAAAAAAATTAAAAAAGGGAATGCGAGTTGCTTAGAAAGTAAAATAAAATAAAGAAAAAATGAAAAAAAATATTACCTCAGTCGGTATGTCTAAGTCAATCAATTTAGGATCCATGGATGAGCTTGTCTAAAAAATCAATCTTTAAAAGGTTAGTTTGTAAGTTTATTTGAAAGCCATTTTTAACTTAAAATCAGTTGGCAGGCTCGTAAGAAAAGTAATCGATTTAGAACTAATTTGTGGGCTCAATCAAAAATTAATTTTTGACTCAAGATTAGCTCGTGACTCACAAGTTAATTAATTTTGGGTCAATCTATGGACTTACCCAAAAAATAATTTCTGACTCAAGGTCAGTGTGTGGGCTCATCTAAAAATTATTCGATTCAGGGTCAATTTGTAATCTCATTCGAAAATCAATTTCTGACTTAAGACTAGGCCACACGCTTGTCAAAAAATCAATCAATTAGAGCTAGCCCATGGGATCATTTGAAATCTAATTCAGATTGAAAATTAGCTTATGAGTTTGCTTAAAAGTCTAATCAACTAAAAGTCAACTTGCGAGCTCACCAAAAAGTCAAAATAAACCGAAAGCCAATTTGTGGGCTTGTCCAAAAATTAAATCAACTCAGATCAGCTCAGAAACTCATCCAAAGTCATTTTAATCAATTAATAGCATGAGAGTTCACTAATCAGATTAATCAAACCAACTAACATAGATTGATTTAATGATTGACTTAATTTAAACTAAGCCGACTAGGCCAAATTAAGTAAATTAATCAAATGAAATCATTTCGAGTTGAATAGACTACTAAATAAATCTAAATTAATCAAATAAATGGACTAAAACTCTAATTGAACTGAACCTAAATCCACATTGAGTTAATCCAAATCAAATTAATTTAGCCCCAACCCCAATCAGGTTTAAATTATATTAACTAAACTCAATTAGATTAGATCCAAACCCCAATTAGGTTCAAATTAGACAACCTAAAACAAATCAATTTATACCCAACTCAAATCAAGTTCAAATCGGAGTAACCTAACTCAAATCGAATCATACACAAACCCAATTCAGCCCTAATTAAGTTGATCCAAATCAAATTAATTTAGACTCAACCCCAATTGGGTTATAATCAAGTCAACCTAAACCAAATCAGTTCAAATTCAACCTCAATCGGGTTCAAATCGAGTCAATTCAGACCCAACTCCAATCAAGTTCAAATCGAGTTTACCCAAATTAAACTAATTTTAAACCAAACCCTAAACCAAGTTCAAATACAACCCTAATTAGGTCAAACCAAGTTCAAACCAACCCTAGTTGAATCAAACTAAATTTGAATCCAAATTTAATTGGATTAAAGCAAGTTTGAAGTGAATCCTAATTAGATTAAACTAAGTCTGAACCTACTCTAATTGGATCGAACCAAGTTCAAACTGAACCTTAATTGGGTAAAATCAAGCTCAAGCCAACCCTAATTGTGTTAAACTAAGTTCCAACTAAACCAAAACCAAGTTAGACTGGATCTAAAACTAGGTTGAGTCTAAACCAGAACTAGGTCAAACCTAAAATAGAACTAGTTTAAACTCGAGCTAAACTAGGTTAATTCTAAATCATAATTAGGTTGAACTTGAACTAGAACCTAATTGAATCCAAACCGAAACCAACTTAGACTTGAACCCAAGTCTATTAAGATTTGAACCCAAACCTAAAAAAGATCCAATAAGAACCCAATTAAGGTAAGATCCAAGACCCAATGAGGATCCAATAAGAATTCAATCAGGGTAGGATCCAAAATCCACTAAGGTCTAATAAGAATCTGTTAAAGGTCGGATCCGAGATCCATTAAGGATCCAATAAGAATTCACTAAGAACTGGATGTACGATCCATTAAGAATCCAATAAGAATCCAATTAGGGTTGAATCCAAGATCTATTAAAGATCTAATAATAACCCATTAAGAACTGGATCCAAGATTCATTAAGGATTGAATAAGAACCCATCAAGTATTAGATTGAAGATCCATTGAGGGTCAAATAAGAACCTGATTGGAGTTGGATTCAAGATTCATTAAGGATCCAATAAAAAATTGATTAAGGTTGGATCCAAGATCTATTAAGGATCCAATAAGAATCTATTAATGGTGAGATCCAAGATCTATGAAGGATCCAATATAAGCTCAAAACTAACCTAAATTAATTCAAATTAGCCTCAAACCAAAATTAAGTTATGAATATTGAATTGAATCAAGTCTGACTTGATTGAAATCAAGATCTAAGCATCCAATTGAATGAAATCAGACTCGAATTAAAATCAAGTTCTGAATATTGAACTATATTAAATTAGATCTAATCAAAATTAAGTTTTAAATATCAAATTGAATCAAATCAGACTTGATCAAAATTAAGTCCTAAACATCAAATTGAGTCAAATCAGACTTAAACTAAACCAAGTCTAAACTTCAAACTGAACCAAATAAGACTCAAACCAAAATCAAGTCTAGGTCAAGTCAAATTTAGTTTAGGTTAGTTAACAACAAGCTCAAAACCATCGATAATATCTCAAAATCTAACCAACATAAGCCCAAATGGGCCATTGGTTATTAAATCAAGATTAGCATAGGCCTTGGTTACTAATTATTCCTTCAAATCAAAATAAACTAAGGTAGGCTTGAAATCGCTTACTTAGTCAGCTAAATATCATGTTTGAAGGAAGTCAACTGATAACACACATAAAGTCTTATGTTACACTTCAAGCTCAACGAACATAAGCTTAAAAGTCATTGGTGATGCTTCAAACTTAATTGATAATATGCCAACGAGGTCATCAATTATCAAATTAGAAATGGTTAACATAAGTCAAGGCCACTAACTATTTCCAACCGAACTAAAGCTATACGTCAACTTGCTCAGCTAGTCAACCAAGGGTCATGTTCGAAAGAAGTCAATCAATAACAAGCATAAAGCCATTGGTCACACTTCAAGCTCACCTGACACAAGCTCAAAGCTACAAGTGATGCTTCACATTTTATCAACAACAAGTAAGAGACCATAATTATCAAAAAAATGTCAACTGACATAAGTCAAGATAGTCAGCCATATCCTAAAATCTAATGAAGTTATCAGCATTCGCTAAGGATCAAACCAAGCATCCATCCAAATCAAATTTTACTCAATCAAGTGCGCAAGAGCTGGGCAGTAACAAGCATCAAGCATCTCCTATTCTCTTTCCTATTTCATGTTATTTATGATTATGAATTTTAATTCATTATATTGTAAAGTGAGGGTATGTCTTTTCTTAAGTCATGTATCTATTTCTTGTAATTAATCATATTATGCTTTTCCCTTCTTTAAGTCTCTATTTATTAGCTAAGTTTCTCACTTTAGAAAATTTCTGATAATTATCAAGATAACTAACAATAGGGACTTGTTCCTATTGAAAGTCATGTTTCTATACTTTCTGATTGCACATTCAAACCACTCACAATTTCATTTGTTATTTTGATATTACTTCTCAGCGTCTCGAGCTATCTCAGGTGATCAATTTTGGCTCCACAATGATTTTCTATGTCACTAGTGGAGTCACATGTTGGAGAAGCTCCAGTGGAGTACGAGCAACTCTTGGCTTGGGTGTAGATGTATCTATTGGTGGCCAATAGAAAGTTGGAAGGTGGCTTGGGATGCAGCACCTCAACTTGATGGTTACTGCCCTTGAAGGTGAGTTGATGGGATGGTGGACCAGTGCAGGCATGTTGGGAGGCTGGTGCTGATTGGCATGGGTTGTCTAGGTTGAGGCAAAAGATGCTAACATTAGGCATGGGAAGGGAATTCATCATTGAGTCTACCTCCTCCATCTTGCTCGCACTGAAGAATTTCATGAATGATTTATCTATACCAAAGGAGAGAATGATTAGAGAGACATCACCTACCATACTAGACTTGAACTTCTCAAGAAGAACTCTCAACGACTCAGCATCACTTTTCTTAAGCACACCATGGAAGCTAGGGTAGGAGGAGATAAAGCAATTGGGTGAGTACTCAATTGTGGCACTAGAGGAAGACAAGGAAAGAGAAGAGAAGGAGCTAACTAGAAGAAGACTCCCGTTCTCTTTTGCTCCATTCTTCTTTATTTGCTCATGCTCTATTGATATTTGACCTCTCATTGTGTTTTTGGTCATCCATCCGTTCTCATCACTGTCATCTAATCCCCGATTCTCCTCCTTCGTTAACCTATTTATAGTCACTAAGAGGGTAAAATCTTATTGGTTCCTTTCCAATTTTGAGTGAAGTTTGTTTAGATTTATGCTATGAAGATAATCTATCATGTACAAATTTGGATGAAATGATTTAATCTTCTATTTTAAATGTGTAGAGATGTGTAGATATTTGAATCTTATACTTATTTCTAAGTTTATGATTTATAGGTTTATTTGCAAATTTTTGTCTCTAGGTGCTGAATTGTAATTTCCATAAAACCAAGGACATTTTTGTAAAAATATGTTGGGATGACCATTTCATAAAAAACTTAAAATTTTAGGGCTTTTTTTGTAAAAGATCCTTGAAGGGTTCATATGTATTTTTTGAAGTCTAAGGGGCTCATTTGTAAATTTCAACATCTTGGGGTTTTGCCTATGAGATTTCTAAATTTAAGATCTTATTGGTAAATATGAAAAGTTTTACTTCAACCCAAATCTAGCCAGGATTTGGTCTCAACTCTAACTAGAATTTGAGCCCAAATCCAACTCAAAATTTTAGGCCATATCTCACTCAAATTTTACCCCATATGAGACTCAAATTTCAGCCCATATCAAACTCAAATTGGACCAGCCCAAGTCAAATTTAGCCCACGACGAATTAGACTAAAATTGTAACTCAAACTCTCATCAAACTTAGAGTTAGACTTGGGTTACAAAATTGATATCAACAAAGCACCCCTTTCCATCCACTTCTTGAGTTTTCTTGGTGAGAGGAGTGGGTGCAAACAATCCAGCAAATATTTGAACTTACATTACTACCTTCACAAGCATTAAACAAGTGAAGTATTTACTCTTCCTATCATATGTTATTATCATAACAACTCTCTTTTCCTCTCCTTACTCCTTTGTTTCTTTCTTCTGCAGGTACTATGGGGTCTCTTGTGATTTAAAGAATTCAAAACGAGAAAGAAGATAATTTGGCTTTACCTCACTTCCTTCCTATTTTCAAAATTAATGCTAAAGTGGCTATTGCATATCAACCTCAGGAGTATCAGAAATGAGTAAGATTTGATAACTACCATCCCTTTACTCACATCTCCATAGAGGGGATGCCATATGCTAATGGGGCTGGGGAGTCCTTTATGTTGGAGCTCATTGGATACTTTAGTCGATAAGAGAAACCCTTGGATTTTGTATCCTGAATGGCCATTCTCCTACCTGGGAATGATCATTTCCTCTTGCTGTAGCAATGCCTGTTTTGCCAAATTATTCAAAATGGGTTGATGATGTGGTAGATCAGCTTGGGGTTTCAGCATTCTAGGAGTCATAGCATCCAAAGGGCAATACACATGAGACTTGGCAATTTTACGTAGTATGATTAAGACATGGAAACATACTACGAACACTTTCTACACTCCATATGGTGAAGTGGACATCTCTATGTGGATATAAGACAAATAATTGAGATTCCTATTCTTGGGAGTTTCCATGACAAATATATCCCTACTAGCTTGGACATAAGCCTTGACTTTAGTTACACTCTACATAATCTCCTAAAAATTTATGATTGGATGGTGACACGCCTTTTGAACAACCAAAAGCAGTTGTACTTTGACCACTGGATTGAACCTTTTTATCAGAGAACTCTGATGAGTGAACTAACTAAATTTGATCGGTTTATGTACGACATGAATGACAATCTTCCAAAATTTAGCTTTGGGACCTATTTTTCTACTTTTATTTGCCTGTGGCTTTGCTATTTTATTATGTTGCATCATGTATAGTATATTCACTAGGAGACGTTCACGATGGCATGTAGGATGGGCCACTAACAAAAGATTTCTCTAGCTCCCATAGTACTAGGTTCAATATATGTGGGTCTTAGAGTGATGGTGGATAACTCTATAGGGCCGAATAGCTCTTCAACTTGGATTTTGATTTATTTTCTTTTACGCTTAGATTTATACCCACTTCAAGAGGACATACACTGAGTTGGAGTCTAGCGATGAAATCAAGAAGCTAAGTCACTCATGTTCAGTCCCTATGTGTGTACATGAGATAATTTGAATCATGAACATGGTTTCTTCCCCTTATTCTTCTAGAGAGGTTAGGATACATGTGTGTGATCCTCAAAATTATGAGTGGTGAGTTTACCCTTACACTCTTTCTGACTCTAACATGATATTGGATGTGGCTTGTCTACCATTATCTCCAAAAGCTTGTGAGTATATAATTTCTTTAAGACACAAGGTGCTTCCATGTCACTCAGGGGAATATTTGACCATAGAATCTTATAACCCACATCAATTTTGCAGCAATTTGGATATGATTAAGGCTTTCCTAAGAATGTTCCGACTTTTTCACCACCATCATAGGCCAATTAGCAGGCTATTGGTTATATTCTATTCATCTCCACAATAACTCAGAGTATTATATTTTTGATATTAAGTGAGAGGCTAGGATTCTTTGACTATATACCATGACATGGTTTAATAGTGTTGGAAGATGTTTCCACATTGATATGGAGTTCTTGTTTAGAAATGAGCTAGACTCATGTAATAGGGGAAAATAAGTGATCAATGGAAAAGAGTCAAAGTGACAGAGGACCCAAAAGATGTAGATGTCCTTGGCTAGTAAATTTGCTTGTTCAAGACCAGAAAGAGAGAGGGCATTCCCCTTCATAGCATTAATGATGGCTATTTTTGAGGTAATGGAGGCTCAAGATTGAGTCCAAGGCAAGAGGAATGTTAATTAAAATATGACCCTCCTACTCCTAATGTTCTAGAGCACTTAGTGACATATGCAAGCATGCCAATTTTTTTCCTTGTTTTGTTCTTCTCCCATTTTCTCTCTCTTCCTTTTTCTTAATCCTTTCTTTCTTAGGTGGAGACATAGGACTAGACCAACACCACTGCCTTTATAACCTACACCATCTCGAGGTCTGATTTCTCTATTTCCTAAGACAACTTACTAACTAGTTGACATTAATGTAGGGCTAGGGGTGACCCTCCGTTCACTGATGCTAGTTCATCAGTCTTTTGATATGGACACAAGTCAGAGGCCTGACCTGAACCGGCTTCACCATTACCTACACCAGCTGGCCAATCATCATATATAAATGCTAGGGGAGAGTCTATAGGTACTAATAACTCTCTCAAACTATGTTATTCTCCTCTCTTTTCTTTTACTTAGCTAAGAACCCATCTCCTTTTAGATGAATCCAATGAGGAATTTGGAGGTTTGCTTGATGATGATATTTCAGATGTAGATAGTGACGGATACCGAGACTTTACCAAGTTTTTCTTTTTAAATTATATATGTTTATTTAAGTTTTTGCAATAGATGTGGTTCCTAGGTCATGTTTTAGTCTAGGGATGCTTGTGTTCATGGGTATTCGCTCACCATCACCATCATCAGGTAAAGGTTCACTATCTTCCTTTCTATCTTAAAGATATTCTTCTTGCTAATATAATATTTACTTGCCTAGATGATAATGGAGGAGTATAAGCAGATGATTACTGAGTCTCTACCACTATCGAGAGGCATCATTAGGCCTCATATGTTTTAGGATTATTGTTATTCCCTTTATTTAGGATTCTTCTTTGATTTTCTCCACCTTATTTAGGAACATCATTGTTATTATCGCTTTATGAAGCTTTATGAAATTCATTAACTTTTATTTGTGCCAAATCTTATTTGTAGTATTGTGTTCCTTTCATTTTTTTTTCCAAAGTGGCTCTCGGCCACCTAGAAATAGATCACTTTTGCTACATAAATGCAAGTTTAACTTACCATGTAATAGACCCAACCCATCTCAAAGGAACTTGATTCAACTTCTTTTCTAGATAATAGCAAACTGACTCACCACATTAAGTGAATTAAATTTGTCATATGAAAGTAGACTTTGCTTTCCATTTGGATGCTTGCTTGATTACCACACAGAATGAACTATAATTTACCACATAAATGTGGGCTCAATTTTCTATATAGCCATCAGCATAATTGTCATGCAAAATGGGCTTAGTTTGCCATATAAAAGTGGACTTAGTTCTCCATGTAAAAGTGAGCTTGGTCACAATGCAAAAATGGGTTGAATTTGTTATGTAGAAGTGGACTTGAATTATGTGAAAGTGAGTTTGATTTACCTGTAAAAGTGGACTTGGTTTGCCAGCTGAAAATAGACTAGATTTTCCATATTAAAATGGACTTGATTTATCACATAAAAGAAATCTTAGTCACAATATAAAAATAGATTGAATTTGCCATATAGAAGTAGACTTAAATTGTCATATGAGAGTGAGTTTGATTTGCAACATGGAAGTAGACTCTTTTGCCATGTAGATGCAGGCTTGACTACCACACAAAATGAATATAGTTTGCTACTTGAAAGTGGACTTGATTTTTCACGTAACGGCAAACTTGGTCAAAATGGGTAAATGGATTGAATTTACCACATAGAAGTGAACTTGATTGGCTATGTAAAATGGACATCAATTTGCCATATATAAGTGGACCTAGTTTGCTATGTAGATGCAAGTTTGATCACAATGTAAGATAGATTTTAATTCATCATGAGGAACCCACATAGTAGTGGACTTGATTTACCTTGTGAAAGTAGACTTTATTTGCCATATAGATGTGGACTTGACCATCAAGTAAGATGGACTTGCTTTGCCACATAGAAGTGAACTTAGTTTACTGCATGAAAGTAGATCTAGATATCCATATAGATGTGGACTTGATTGGCATGTAAGATGGACTTTTAATATGCCACATGGAAGTGGACTTAGTTTAACATGTATATACCTACTATGATCACCAAATGAATACATGTTTGATTGCCATGCAAGATGGTCTTTTAATTTGCTATATAGATGTGGGCTTTATTTGCCATGTGAAAGTGGACTTGGCTTGCCATATAAATGTGGGCTTAGAATCTACATTTGGCATGAGGCAATACATGGAAGTGCACAAATATTTGTGGTATATATCAAATGAAAGTGGATGACCTAATGTTGGATTTTCAACATTAAGATTGTGCAAAATTTTGCCTAATAGGTGAGCAAAATTTCACTCTAAACATATTAGTTGCAATTGTTTAGAGAAAAAATCGTGATGCCTAGAGTGGAATTTTGTTTGACTTCCAAAATCCTAAAATTGTGGATTTCCACTAGCTCTAGTGACCATTCAGCCTCTTTCTAACAACTATTTTTCTAGTCATTTGGGACTAAGTAGAAGACCAAGCATGAACAACTAGCCATTGGCAATCTTTCTTAAACGGCTATTTATGGACTCAAAACCTATAGAATAGATTAATCATTTTTCTTTAATACCTTTTGATAATTCTACTAGAATTCTAGAGTCTTTAACAAGCATTCACAAGTGTTCAAAGAAAAATCTTCACTTTCACATCCCATTTCCCTTATCCTTCAATTCGAAAGAAAATTGTAGTGAGGAAATTTTTTTAATTCATTCTTCCAATTGTTGTAAAAACTCCTAGGGTATTAGGAGTCCTTGAGAGATTACTTTGGCTCAATTAGAGTGGCATTCTTATAGTTGAGTGAGGTTGTGTAAAGGCTTGGCTTCACATCAAAAAGTGATATCACTATTGGAGTGATCAAGTCCTCAAAAGGCATAATTGGAGGCAGAGTCTAATGAGTAGGCATAATTATGTCAAGACATGTAAAGTTAGTTTGCTTCCTTTTCTTTTTCCATTACACTTGTAGTGATTATTATATTTTGAATGCTTTGGTGTTTGTCTTAATTATCTTGAGAAAACTTGAATTATCAGCAAAAGGATTTTGTAAAACCTAATTTACTCCCCCTCTTAGGTTATTATTTGCATTTCAATTGGTATTAGAGTGGGTTTCTCACATTTTTGCATTAATATCCTAAAAATTCTATATTTGGTTTTCATCAAAGCCTTTAATGTTTTTCTCTCTCATGAGGGGCAATCTACTGCTCAACCCCCAATTTTGGGTATAACTCATTTCAATTATTAAAAAACTCATATTAGGATTTTTATTAAGGCTATTGATTATGAACTTTGACAATGGTGGAAAATGAGTACACTCGACCCTCAAAATTGAATGATAGTGTGAAGTACCCAAACCACCAGAAGAATGGAATGATAATGCTAAGAAATTGGGTCTTAAAATGCAAAATCCATGAATATTTTGTATTATGTTTTACACTAGACTAAATTTTAATTGAATTTCTAATTGCCAATGGCTCAAGAGATTTGGCATAGACTTGTGGTTATACATGAGGGAAACAATCAAGTTCGTGCATCCAAAGTGAACATATTGGTTAACCAATATGAATTCTTTAGCATGAGACCTAATGAGTTTATTTTTGCAATATTCATGTGTTTTACCAATATTATAAATAGTTTGAAGCCCCTTGATAAAATATATACTAATTTCAAGATGTGAGAAAGGTGTTGAGATGTCCTCCTATGTCATGGGACCCAAAGATAACCCCCATTCAAGAAGCCAAGAAACTCAATGTGTTACCTTTGGAAGAACTAATGGGATCACTCATTACCCATGAAATGAAAATGAAGGAAAGAAATGAGGAGCTGGATGGGAACAAGACATGAAAGAACATTACCCTCAAAGCCAAGGAGAGTAGTGATAAAGAAGTTGACAAAGATATGATGATGAGATTTCTTTCATGACAAGAAGATTTGCCAAGTTCCTCAAGAAGAACCATATACCAAGAAAGCCCAAGAGAAACAATAATGATGATGAGGAGGATGTACCCACATGCTTCAATTGTAAGAAGCTAGCACATCTCATAGCAACTTGCCTACTTAATCTTCAAGCCAACAAGAACAATGGAAAAAACAAGAAGGTGCTAATGACTACTTGGAATGACACCAAAAGTGAGAGTGATGGAACTTCATCTGAAGAGAAATTACAAACTTTTGTCTCATTGACCTTCATGATGAGGTAAGTATTTATCTTTTGAATGATTACAAAAGCATTTGAGGAATTGTTTTCCAATCATTAAAAACTTCTTTTCAAGTATACTTCATTGAAAAAGAAAATATTGTTGTTTTGAAAATGAGTTTGACTATTTGAAATCTTCAAAATCTTCTTATGATTGTAAAATGAACTTTGATGCTCTTCAAAAAGAAAATTTGGAGTTAAAAGGAACTTTGGAGAACTTTGTGAGTGATAATAAGACCTTCAATATGATTTTGAAGAATCAAATAAATGTGTTTAATAAATTTGGCCTTGGTTTCATTTCTTCTTCAAGATCAAAGGGCACAAAATCCACATTTATGAAGGCTCCAAATTCTAAAACCTCTGCATCTTAAATGCCACTATTATAACATGCATGGATATGTCTACATTAGTTTCCCAATCAAGAGAAATAAGTCTTTTAAATAAATTTGGGTATCTAAGAGATGACTTTGTAAAACTAAGGAATCCAAACTTATTTCGCTTCCAAAATCTTCCCTAACCTAACCCAAACCTAACTAGTTAGGGGGGTAGGGGTGCAGGGGTATAGGTGTAATTAAAACAAATAGCAATTTTCAATGAAACAATTCAAGACTAATTTCAATCAAACCTCGATCAATCACAAGTGCAATTATGTAAATTAGATAAGGAAGAATGACACTATGATTTAACATGGTTCAGAGACCAATCTCTCCTGCTCTATAGTCTTTGCCTTGCTCTTAAGGACTTCAATCATTCTACTAGTGATATCGCTTTGTTAGGGTGAAGCAACAACCGTACAACTAATCTTGCTCCAACCAACAAGATCCACTCCACATCAGAGCTTTTGTACACTGACACTCCTAACAACCTTGGAGTGTTTATAAGTGAAAAGAATAGAAATATTACAATTGAGTCTTATTACGAAATCTCTTAAGATAAGCTCAAGGGCAATTGAATATTTGATATGAAAGTGATAGATTTGAAGACTTGGAGGGGCTTTGATTTCTTCTCTAAAACAAGTTAGAAGATGTCAAAATTATTTAGTGAAATTCCTTCAACTTTATTTATATCTTTGGGGTCAAATAAGGCCGTTGGGGGTGAGATCCCTCGACTTAGTTCACTCTAGCAGTTAAAAAACTAGCTATTAGTTGTACATATTTAGCAAACCAAACATCTGTTTGACCAGCCAGACATCAATTATAGAGAAAACTTAGAGACTTGTTTTCTCTATCGATCATTTGGTTATCTATTGGTCATCTAGTACTACTTGGCTTGGATGGTTTGAATACTTCTATTTGACATAACTAGTCATCTGATTCTGAATTGAAATTCTAGTTTACTTAGAATACCTCTGGTAAGAGATTCCTACAGTCTCTACTCTGTGCGATTAAAAGTTTTAAACAAAATGCTCTCAAAATCAAATTTTGACTTGACTAAAATAAAAGATGAAAAATCTAAACCTAGTCTATTCGATTTCTTGAGCGGTCTTTAAGCTGTCTATATGTTCTTCAAGTCACACTCATTGAATCATTATCACACCTTGATTATCTTCATGATTGCCTTTACATCCATCTTTCCTTTGAGGCTTTTAAATGATCTTGAACTTCATTTTGACTAGGGCTATGCTTCAACCTATATTGCTCACGGAATTATCAAATACATGATTTTGCATCATCAAAAATACAAAGGGCAATAATCTACCTCTTTTTAATGATGATAAACCTTTCACAAGAATAAAAGTATACAATAGTTTATCAAAGATTTTTTTATTAACTTACACATGCATCAACTAGAGCATATATATAAATTTTAACAAAATATGTCTAAATTTAGCAATTTACATAAGCGCAATATCAAGAAATATAAACCATTATTACCAATAACTCCCTCTTACTCTAGCATTTTCCTCTCTAAACAATCTAATAATGCCTCTTAAACATTCTCCCCCTTTTGGCATCAACAAAAAGAGTAATGACAATATGAGCAACATAGGGAGACAATAAGAGAATGACATTGAGAGCATCCACAATAATGCAAAGCAACAAGATACCATGAAAATCCACACCCATATAGCCAAGTAAAACCATAAAAATCAGATCATCCATAAACATAAATTAGATTGCAAATGACATAAGTAAGTCATAAACCACCAATCACCCATAACCACATCATCAAAACACAAGGTCAAACCATAAAACATTAATAAACACTCCCCCTTCCTTGTAGCATCATACTCAACCAATGCAATTTAAGTGAGAAATATCATGTGTGGAATATTGCATTGAAAATAAGCTAAAGAAATTGGAAGATATTGGATTACCTCATGTGATTAAATAACCTTTGGAGCCTATAGGGTTGTCATCCAATTAAGCTTTCTCTTCACGCCATAGAGAGTAAAACATATCTATCTATACAAAGAGTTAGTAGCATAGTATATTTTGATAGATGAAAGTTATGAAAGATTGCAAACAATTGATTACAACAAAAAAAAAATCCTACTTAAACTAGCTAAGCTAGAGGATAACTAAAAATGAAACCTTTAAAGAAATTGTGATCCCTAGCTAATAAAAATAGATTAAGTAGTGAAGGGTTTTGGAATTGAAACTTGTTTGGATTCTCCATATTTAGAAATCATGCTCTTTGCTACCCAAATTTGTTTTAGAGAAGAATTTCTCTTAATTGGAAAACTATGACAGACATGTCCTTAGGACAACAATAATTGCATTTCAAATTTGAAGTTTTGGAACTTGGAGCCTTAACAAAAGTAGACTTGGTTCCTTTTTTATCTAGAAGAGGAAACAAAACTAAGTTCTGATTTACTTAAAATATTTCTTTGCCTTTTCAAAATCATATTCAAGTAGTATTTTCAATGAAAAATTTTCAAGGGTCTTTTTCAAATCAAAATTTTCTTTTTGGAGATTGTCAATACTAGACTTGCAATCACAAGAAATTCTAGAAGATTTTAGAGCATGATTTTCTCTTTCAAGTTGTGCTAACTCCTTGCAACCACAAGAACTAGTAGATAGTTTCAAATCATCACTCATTTTCAAGTGAGTGCAATTTATTTTTCAAAGAAGAGTTCTTATGAAGTAATTTTTCATGTCTAGCATATAAATCCTCAAATTCTTCTTCTAATTCTTAAAATTTTGCTCACTTACCTCATCCTCATTACTTTCATAATCTTTTGCCAAAAGGCAAAGGTTGAGGTTGTGATTTTTGGAATCATCATTCAAGCTATTCCATCTAGACTTTTATTTTTTAATCTTCTTTTCTTGTTATTCTCTTGAGCTTGAGGAGATGACTCTTTGGTTTCTATTTTCTTCTTCTTTGAGTCCTTCTTCTTAACCTTCTTTCATCTATATCATCAGCCTTTCTTCTTTCCTTTAGGCCTATCTCATAGATTAACAATGAACCTATGAGTTTTTCAAGTGGGAGTATCTTGAGGTCCTTTGCTTCTTGAATAGCCATCATATTTGTCTCCCATAAATTTGACAAAGACTTGAGAATCTTTCTCATAATTTTTGCATTGGAATAATATTTTCCTAACAAATGTAGGCCATTCAAACTCCATAAAGCATGAAACCATATCTGATATGGATTCCAAATAATGCATTTTGAAAGACTCAAATCTACTTATAAGCATTGAAGTTTTCAAAGCTTTCACCATTTCAACCCCTTCATGAATATGTAATAAACAATTTCAAATACCATGAGCAGTTTCAAAAGATGAAATTCTTTTAAAATTAGTTTCATTTAGAGTACAATGTAATAAATTCATGTCTTTGGTATTGATGGACTCTAATTTTTTTTTTGTTTCTAGTCCACTCTTGATATAATTTAGGAACCTCCATATCATCAATTTTCTTAGTAGGTGGAGAGTACCCATTTTTTATCAAGTGCCAAAGATCAAAATCAATGCTTTTGTTGAAAACTTTAAAATAGATTTTTTTAACATTAAAATTATTTTCATCAAAAAAAGAAGGACAAGAAATGGATTGACTCTCTCCAAAATAAGGTAAGCTATCAAAAATTGTCATAGTAGAATTTTGATCAAAAGTTCAAGGTTGTTAGACAAAGAAACTAAGCATCTTGCTCTAATACCAATTATTGGCCCATATGACAACCTAAGGGGGTGTGTGAATTAGGTGTAATTAAAGCAAATAATGATTTTTAATGAGACCAAAACCTAATTTAATTTGCAAAAATAATTCCACACAAATTTCAATCAAATCTCAATCAATCACAAGTGCAATTATGTAAATTAGGTAAGGAAGAATGATACCATGATTTAACGTGATTCGGAAACCAACTGCTCCTACTCTATAGTCCTTGCCTTACTCTTGAGAACTTCAATCACTTTATTAGTAATGTTGCTTTGTTAGGCTAAAGTCATGCCCATATAACTAACTTGCTCCAACTGGCAAGATCCACTCCTCACCGGAGTTTTTGTACACTTACACTCCAAACAACCTAGGAGTGTATACAAGTAGAACGGATGGAAATATTACAATTGAGCCCCACTAAAAATTCTCTCAAGATGAGCTGAAGGGCAATTGAAGATTTGATATAAAAGTGATAACTTAGAGCACTTTTAGACTAGAAGGCTTGAAGGGGCTTTGATTTCTTCTCTAAAACAAGTTTAAAAAAAATGTAAAAGTCATTTAGTAAAGACTCTTCAACTCTATTTATACTTTTGGGGTTTGAATCAAGTCATCCCCCAGCTTGGTTCATTCCAATGGTCAAAAAACTAACCATTAGTTGTGTAGATTCAGTGAACTAGATGTCTGCTTGACCAATCAGACAATTGGTATAGAGAAACTCAAAGACTAGTTTTCTCTATTGGTCATTCAGTTATATACTAATCATCTGATACTGCTTATCTCAAATGTTTTGAATACTTCTGTCTGACACAACCAGTCATTGGTTCAGTCACAATAGCTCTATTAGGAGCTTCCTACAGTCTCTACTTTATGCAATAAAAAACTCTAAATAAAAAACTCTTAAAATCAAACTTTGACTTGACTAAAATAAAAGATGAAAATCTAAATCTAGTTTATTTGATTTCTTGAGCGGTCTTCAAGCCATCTACATGTTCTTCAAGTCATGTTCATTGAATCATCATCATGCCTCAATTATCTTCATGATTACCTTTATGTTGATCTTTTTTTTGAGTCTTTCAAACAATCTTGAACTTCATTTTGACCTGGGTTATGCTTCAATCTATATTGCTCAAGAAATTATCAAATATATGGTTTGGTTACCATCAAAACTACAAAGGGCATAACCTTGGTCATCCTATAGTTAGAATATGTTTAGGTTGATCAAATTTTGTTTGAAGTTTTATTTCATATTCCCTTTGTTTTCAAGCATGATGTGTATTTCTAGAGCAAGAATGAAACTCCACTCAAGAGCGATCAGAATTCCTCTCTAGTCTTGGAAATATTTTTTGCCTTCTTTTATTGATGGATTGATCATACCTGATAACCATTTTGACCCAAGATTGACATGGGTACCAATTTCTATTATCTATGATGTAGGTGAGTTACAAATCAAAGGACAAAATAGAAAAATGGTTCCTTGATTGTTGTTGCTCAAGAAATATGATGGGAAATGCCTCAATATTCTTGCAAATAGTTGAAAAGGAAGAAATATATGTAACCTTTGGTGATAATAATAAAGGTAAAATCATTAGTATAGGTGATGTATCAATTGGATCTTCCTTGATTAAGAATGTTCTCTTTCTTGAAGGGCTCAAAATAACTTATTTTCAATTAGTCAATTATGTAACAAAGGTTTCATGTTCTTTTAAAATCAAACTTATGCATAAACTAGACATGATAATAATAATATTATTGCTTTTATTGGTCATCATGATATAAATTTTTATACAATTAATCAAAATGATCTCAAGAGTGAGAGATATTTTGTAGCTCATGATAGCATTGAATAGCTACAACATAGAAGACTAGAACATACAAGCATAGACTTAATTTCCAAGGTCAACCTAAAGGAGCTTGGAAGGGTTATATCCAAAATAAATTCACCAATGGCCAATTTTATTATGCATGCAAATGGGGAAGCAAGTTAAAGCCTCTCAAAAACCAAGAACATGGTGATAACAACAATACCGTTACAACTCATACATCTAGACTTATTTTGACCAATTAGAGCTACAAGTCTAGGATTTTAAAACTTTGCATTTGTTGTTGTAGATAATTATTCATGCTCTACTTGAGTTTCATTCTTTGCACATAAAAGTAATTCTTTTGATGCATTTATTGTCTTTTGTGAAAGAATTCAAAATGAAAAGGTTGCATGATTTGTAAAATTCATAGTGATCATGGAGATGAATTTGAAAATGATCACTTTGAGAACTATTGCATTGAAAAATTATTTTGAGTGTAATGTTTTGGCACCTCACATATGACAACTAAATGGTAATCGTTGAGAGAAAAACTAATTCTTTTCAAGAAATGGCAAGAAAAATGATTAACAAGTAGTCCTTGCCCAAGTATTTTCTAATGGAGGCTGCTAATAATCCTTATTACATCTTGAATAGGATCATTATTTGTACAAAACTTAAAATGGAATTGTTTGAAATATGGCATGAATAAAAAAAGATCACCTATCAAAATTTGATTCCAAATCTTTGAAGGTATTTCCATGGATACTCCACAACTTCAAAAATCTTATAGAGTTTTCAATAGATCTTTTATGGTTGTTAAGGAATCCATAAATATTAATTTTTATGAGACTAACCCTCATTTGGAGAAGAAGTTTGTTGAGGATGATATAGAAATCTCTAAGAAGATTGGAGAATTGAAGGATCTCTAAACAATAGGATGGTAACTCAAGCAATATCATTTAAGAAAAGGAAGATAATAGGAAAACTAGTGAACCCTTGGAACATTAAAGCACCAAAAAACTACCTAAAGCATGGAAGTTCAACAAGAGCCATCCAAAAGATCAAATTCTATGGGCTATTGAACAACGGGTAAAAACTCATAGTGCTCTTAAATATAATCTCAATCAAATTGTTTTTTTATCCAAAGTTGAGCCCAAGAATTTTCGGTGAAGTACAAAATAATGAAACTTGGACACTTGCAATGCAAAAAAAGCTTAATTAAATTGAGTGAAATCAAGTTTGGAAAGTTGCTCCTAGACCAAATGACTATCCAATTATTAATATCCAATGGGTCTATAGAAATAAGTTAGATGAAAATAGTGTTGTGGTTTGAAAAGAAGCTAGATTAGTGGCTTAAGGTTTAACCCAATAGAAGCCTTTATTTGGATAAAACCTTTTCTCTAGTTGCACGATTGGAATCCATTCACATGTTATTTGTCTTTCAATGTTTTAAATGTTTTAAATGTTTTAATTTTTTTTAAATGGATGCAAAATGTACCTTACTAAATGGTTTTAAACCTAAGGAGCTTTATGTTGAATAGTCACTCAGATTTGATGATTTCAATTTTCCAAATCATGTTTCTAATTTGAGAAATGCTTTGTATTGTTTAGAGTAAGCTCCAACAGTTTAGTATGAGAAACTTATCTCTTTCTTGATATCAAAGGGTTTTTCAAAAGGCTAAATCGAAGGGAATCCTTCGGGGTCTCGACTACAATTTCAACCTAAGAGAATCCTTTGGGGTCCTAACTATCACCAATATAAGAAAATCCTTGGGTTCCCAACTACCATTTTGGCCTAAAGGAATCTTTCATGTCCTAATACTTTGCTAAATCTTGGCTGTGTTCTTTTATATCCCACATAACGTGATCGCATTCCACCAGAAGTCACATGGAACAAAATTAAACCAAATTGACTTAATAAAATTAAATAGAAAAAGTTGAACCCAAACAAATTACCCAATCTGGTTTGATTAAACTGACTATAAACTAAAATTAAACTAGGTCAGAATTCAATCCCAAAACTAAAATCGAATTGGTTCAAGACTAAACCCTAATTGGGTCTAATCAAGTGGAACCTAACCAAAATCAAATTGAACCTGAACTAGAACCAAGTCAAACCTAAACAAAAACTAGGTCAAACCTAAATGAAAACTAGGTTGATCCTGAACTAGAAATTATTAAGGAACTAAACCTAAACTAATAAGGGTCCAATATGAGTTGAACCCAAACTCATTCAGGGATTGAACTAAAACCCAATAAATGTCCAATATGGATTGAATCCAAACCCAATAAGAGTCCAATAGGGATTGAACCTGAACCCAATAAGGGTTTAACATGGGCTAAATATGAATTCATTAAGGAACCAAACCCAAACACAGTAAGGGTCTAATGTGGATTGAACCCAAACTAAATAATGGTTGAACCTGAGCCCAATAAGAGGCCCAACATGGGTCAAACCAAAATCTATTAAGGGATCAAACCCAAGCCCAATAAGGGTTCATTAATGGATCAAACCCAAATATAATAAAGGTCCAACATGGATCAAGTCCAAACCCATTGAAAGATCAAACCCAAACCTAATAAGGGTATAAAACAGGTTAAGCCCAAACCTAACAAGGGTCCAACATAGGTCGAAACCAAACACATTAAGGGATCAAAACCAAACTCAATAAGGCTCCAACATGGGTCAAACCCAAATCCATTGTAGGATCAAACCAAAACCCAATAAGGGTCCAACATGGTCAAATCCAAACCCATCTAAGATCCATTAAGAATCAAATCCATATTTATCAAAGACTCATTAAGTTCTAAATTCAAGATCCATTAAGGATCCATTAAGGAACAAATCCAATATCCATTAAGGATCCATTAAGGACCAAACTCAAATCTATTAAGGATCCAATAAGGATCAAATCCAATATTCATTGAGGATCTATTAAGGATCAAATTCAAGATTCATTAAGAATCCATTAAGAATCATATCCAAGATCCAAGGATCAAATCAAAATCTATTAAGAATACATTAAGGATCAAACTCAACTTCATCAAAGACCCATTGAGAGTTGGATCCAAAACTGATTGAGGAGCTATTTCAGATCCATTAAGGATCAAATTCAAGATCTATTAAGGATCCATTAAGGGTTGAATCCAAAGTCTATCAAAGACCAATTAAGGATTCACTAAGGATAAAATCCTAGATCCTTAAGGATCGAAGAAAGGTTGAACCCAAACCTAATAAGGGTTTGAACTCAAATCCTAAGCAGGATAAATCAAAACTATGATCCAATTTCCAAAAATGGGTCAAAACCAAGTTCAAACAAAACCATATTTGAATGAAAACCAAGTATGAAATAAATCATGTTCAAACCAAATCAAAGTTGAACCATAGTCAAGCCTAAACTTGAACCAAAGGCTTAAACAAAGTTCAATTTTCCAAACAAGGGTGGTTAGCATAAGCCAAAGCTGTCAACTATCCCTTTTAACCAAGATTGTGTTAAGGCAGCATTGCACTCGGTTAGTCAATTAGCCAAAGGCTAATAGTAACATTTCAAACCTGATTGACAAGAGGATTAAAAGTTATTGATTATCAAATCAACAATGATTAGCATAAGTCAATATTTCTAACCATTCTCTCGAATTAAATTTGAACTAAGATAGACTTACACTTGGTTAGTTAGTCAGCCAAACAACATGTCAAAAGGAAGTTAATCAACAATCAACAAAAGTCATTAGTAATGCTTCAAACCTAATTGACAATAATCTAAAAGGTGGTCGATTATCAAATTAAGACTGGTTATCATAAGCCAAGGCTTCTTACCATTCTTTCTAGTTAAATTGAATAACGACAAGCCTATATTCGATAAGTAAGTCAGTCAAATATCGTGTTTGAAGGAAGTTAATATATAACAAGCATAAATTCATTAGTAATGCTTCAAGCCCAATCGGCAATAAGCTAAAATGCCATTAATTATTAAATCAAGAGTGATTAGCATAAGCTAAGGCTGCTTACCATTCTTTCTAATTAAACCAAACTAAGGTAAGGTTGCACTCAATTAGTCAGTCCAACCAAATATTGTGCTTGAAGGAAGTTAATTGACAATAAGTAAAAGCTATTGATAATACTTCAAACTCAATCGATAATAAGCTAAAAGCCATTGATTATCAAAACAAGGATGGTTAGTATAAACCAAAGCCACTTACCATTCTTTCTAGTCAAACCAAACTAAGGTGGGCTTGTGTACTCTTTCAGTTAGTCAGTTAAATACCAAGTTTGAGTTAAAATTGGAAGAAATTAATTGACAATAAGCAAAAATTATCGGTGATACTTCAAGTTCTAATGTGGTCAACTAATATAAGCCCAAGCAGTTAGTAACATCCTAAATCAATCAAGGTTATCAACATCATTTAAAGATCAAATCAAGCATCTAGTCCAGTCAAACAAGTTTTAGTGAGTCTGTTTACCACATCGTACTCAATCATACGCATGGGAGTGGGCTAGTGGTGAGCATCAACCCTTTCCCTATCCCATTTTCATTTCATGTTATTTATGTTATGAATTTAAATAGTTTAAATTATAAAGTGAGGGTATGCCCTTTCTTAAGCCTTGTGATCCAAAATCTATATAATAAAGCATGTGTTTTGTATCTTTTCTTTGTCTTGTATTAGCTAAGTTTTCTTACTTTAGGAGTTTCTTAATAATTGTCATGATAATTAACAGCAGAGGCTTTGCTTGTTGGACATCATGAACCCACACATAACTTGATAGCGCATAAGAATAAATCAATTTGATTTATTACTTCAAGATTACTTCTCAAATTCTTAGCTATTCTAGGTGGTTGATTGTAACTCCACAATCATCATCAAAATTCAAAGGGCAATACTTCGTCATTGTCCAACTTGGTAGAGGTGCTTATTGGAGTTCCAATAGATTTGATTTGATCCATTTCAAACTTCCTAAGCAACTCCTTAACATACTTTGCTTGGTTGATGAATATACCATTTTCAGTTGGTGCACTTGATGTCCAAGGAAAAATTGAGTTTTCCATCATACTCATTTCCAATTTTGCTTGCATGGTATTTGAAAATGATTCACACATAGACTCATTAGTAGCATGAAATATAATATCATCAACATAAATTTATACTACTAATAAATTATGATTATCCATAAAGATAAATAATGTAGTATCGATTTGTCCCATCAAAAATATTTTGAAAGAAAAAAATGAGCTAAGCCAATTATACCAAACTCTTCAAGCTTATTTCAATCTATATAATGCTTTTCTCAATATGAAAATATGATTAGGGAATTTTAAATCCTCAAAACCAGGATACTGATCAATATAACTTCTTTCGATAGAAAACCATTTAAAAGGATATACTTTTCACATCCATTTAAAAAAGCTTAAAACATTTGAAATAAGCGAAAGCTAGTAGAATACAAATAAACTCTAAATGTGCAACTAATACAAATATTTTATCAAAATCAATCCCTTCAATTTGGTTGAAACCTTTGGCCGCAAGTCTTATCTTGTTTCAAACCGCGTTACTATTTTTATCTAGCTTATTCGTAAAGACCCATTTGGTACCAATAATTAGATACTTATTTGATCTTGGAACTAGCTCCCACATTTGATTCTCCTTAAATTATTTAAGTTCATCTTGCACTAAAAGAATCCAACTTTCATTCTTTTGAGTTTTATCAAAGTTCTTTGGCTCAATAAAAATGCAAGATGATGAAGCTTAAGATTATATTTAAGAGCATGATGAATTTTTATCTCCTGTTCAACATCACCTAATATTTGACATTTGGGATGACTATTGTTGAACCTTTATGCCTTAGGTAACTCCTTGTGAGTTTTGTGTTCCATGGATTTGCTCGTTTGGTCATCATCTTCCTTTTCTTCAATTTTGTATGTTGAGCCATCTTCCTTTTGATTGGAAACTTCAAGTTATCCATAATCTTGGAGATTTGTACATTATGATCATCAACAACAACCCTTTTTTTCCAAATGAGAATTGGTCTTATCAAATACAAATAAAAAATTTCTCAATAACCATAGAAGTTTTATTGAAAACTGTAAAAGCTTTAGAATTTGAGAAGTACCAAAGAAAAATATCGTTGAAAGTATTAGAAGCAAATTTTTACAAATGACCTTACGTATTTAAAATGAAACATTTTCATCCAAAAAATAAAATGATGCAATATTGGGCATGTTTCCATGCTACAACTCAAATGGAGTCTTTTTGAAAATTGGTCAAATAGAAATTTTATTTATTATATAGCAAGTCATGTTAACAACTTCTATCCAAAAATACTTAGGTAAGAAATACTCATTTCGTATGGTACTGTGATTTCTTGAAGAGCCTATTCTTTCTCTCAATAATACTATTTTTTTGTGGTGTGAGAGGAGCGAAAAAAGTATGCCCAAAGTCATTTTCAATGCAATATTTTTCAAAATCATGATTTTCAAATTCACCTCCATGATCACTTCAAATTTTGGAAATCTACAGTCTTTTCATTTTTAAACTCTTACAAAACTAATAAAAGCATCCAAAAAATTATTTTTATTAGTAATAAATAGGACCCAACTAAAACAAAAATAATCATCTACCATAACAAAGACATAGTTCTTATCTCCTAGACTTGTAATCCCAATTGGTTCAAACAAGTCTAGATGCAAGAATTGTAGCAATCTTGTTGTAGTTACCATGTTCTTGGTTCAATGATATGTCTTCACTTGCTTTCCCATTTGGCATGAGTCACAAATTTGATCCTTGGTATATTTGCCTCCAGGTAGACCCATTACTAGCTCCTTTTAGTTGACTTCAGCAATTGTACCATACTTGCATGTCTTAGCCTTATATGCTAAAGCCACACATTGCTATCATGAACTACAAAATACTTTTCATTTTTAATATCATCTTGGTCAATTATACAAACATTACTATCACGATGACCAATAAAAACAACAATATTGATATCATCATGTCTAACAATGCAAAGGTTTGATTTAAAAAGCACTTGAAATTCTTTATCACATAGTTGACTAATTTAAAAAAAATTATATTTAAGTTAAGATCTTCTACTAGGAGAATAGTTTTAAAGGAAGAACCAATCGATACATTACCTATATCGATAATTTTGCCTTTACCATTATTGTTGAACATTGATGAATTTTTTTATCATATGTCTTGAGCATTTGCTACTGAGAAACCATTTCTCATTGTGAGTACTAGAATGGAGACATACTTGAAAATTAAACTACAAAAAATGGGGCTCACTTGAATCATGGGTTGTTAAATATTAGAAATGTGCTTTCTATTTCTGAGAGGTTTGGATGTTCAAACACACCTATTCAAATGACCGAACTCAACTTAGAAGTAGATACAACAACAAAAATAGATTAAATAGAAGTCAAAATATCTCAAAAATATTTAAAGAAAAAAAATACCCAAACTAACTTAGCTAAAGGGTTACCATAATCAAGTGACAAATTTAACTACATGGCATCTCTCGGTAACCTCCACTAATCAAGTTAGGGAAAATTTAGAAACCTAAACAAATTTGAATTCTTAATCTTTAGAAATCATCCACCTAGGTACCAAAATTTGTTTAAAAAGATACTTCACTTAATTGGAAAACTAGTGGAGACATGTCCATGGAGGATACAGTAATTACATTTCAATTTAGAAAATTTTTCATTTAAACCCTTTACAAAAGAAGATTGTGTTCCCTTGAATTTGAAGATGAGAAAGAAACAAAGTCTAGATTTTTTTTCAAAGCATTCCTTTGGTTTTTCAAAATTATATTTAAAGTATTATCTTCATGAAAGAATTATTTTAAGGTCTTTCTTAAATTCACATTTTCATATTTAAGAGTCTCACTATTCTTTTGCAATTATAAGAAATTTTGAAAGATTTCAAAGTAGCAAAATCATATTCAAGAGAAATTTTTTCTTTTCTAATAAAACATACTTTCAAACAAGCTTCTCATATGTAAAACATATTTCCTCAAAAGCCTCTTGTAAATCTTCAAAAGATAATGCAAATATTTATCCACAATTGCCATGAAGCACAAGTTTGTAGTCTCCTCATCAGATGAATCTTCTTAACTTTTCACATCCAAATCATCTCAAGTAGCCACCATTGTCTACTTTTCTTGCCCTTGAACTTGGCTTGAGGGTTGAGAGGGAAATTTGGCTTGAGATATCTGGGCTTCTTGAATTTGAAGCATATAGACACATCATCGTCATCGTCATTGTTGTTCGTCTCAAACTTCATGGGCTTTTTAGGCATATGCTTCTTTTTCAGAAATTTCTTTTCTAGTAAGAAGCTCCATTTCACCATCACTATCTCCTCCTTTCTCTTCACTTCATTCCTTAGCCTTGAGGACAATGTTTTGCTTCATTGTGTCCTCGTGTTCCTCTTGGAGTTGGTCCTTCATGGTCATTTCATGGGTGATGAGCAATCTCATAAGCTCCTCTGAAGGCAAGGTCTTCAAATCCTTTGCTTCATGAATGATGGTCACCATTGGATCTCATAACCTAGGAAGATACCTCAACACCTCTCTCACCATATCAACATTAGAATAAGATTTACCAAGAGATTTTAAATAATTAATAATATTAATAAATTGAGTGAACATATTGATAATAGACTCATTTGGCTCCATCTTAAAAATCTAATATTGGTTAACTAATATATTTATTTTACATTCACGCACTTGTTTAGTTCCCTCATGGGTAATTACAAGTTTGTGCCAAATTTCATAAGCCATCTGACAAGTAGAAATCTGATCAAATATATTTGAATCAAGCACCAAATATAAAATATTCATCATTTTTACATTCAAAGAATCTTCTTTTTTTTTTTCATTTTCATCAAACTCTTCTAGTGGTTTGGGCACCTTCATATCATCAATTAATTTGATGGGTGAAGAATATCCCTCATCCAAATACACCATAGTTTATAATTAATAGTTTTGATAAAAATGTAAAATGAGATTTTCAATAATTAAAATGCAATCCATTGAAAAATGGAAGATAGGTAGTGGATTGCCCCACTTGGAGAGAAGGTGAATCACTACATGTTCTCGTTGAGAATTGATTGAGAACTCAAGGAAGTAAGTCCAAAAACAATGAGAAACTAATGTTCTAATATCAATCAAAGGCCCAAAAAGCTACCTAAGAGGGGGTAAATTAGGTGTTATAAAACAATTTCAAATTTTGGCAAGTTAAAATCCAATTCAATACACAAAAAAGGGCCAATCAGTTTTCAATTGCCAAACACACAATCACCATAACTGCAATAATGCAATTTAAGTAAGGAGAGAATGCACAATGATTTACATGGTTTGATGACTAACTACACCTACTCCATAGCCCTTGCCTTACACTTGAGGACTGAATTACTCTAGTAGGGATGTCATGTCACTTCATCAATGAAGCCAACCCTTGTACAAATCGTGCTCCAATTAAGCAAGATGTTGCTTCAACACTAGAACCATGTCACCCATACATTCCTAACATTTTAGGAGTGTTTACAAGCAAAATGATGAAGAAATATTGCAAATTCCCTTTTTACAAGAGTCTCTCTAGTTTGAGCACAACGACAAGTGTATTTGAAAGTGAAAATCATGTTTTAGAGCTCTTGTAAGGATAGAAGGCCTTAGAGGCTTGTATTCTCTCTCAAATATTGGCTAAAGATGTAAAAATTATAAATAAGAGAAGCCACATGCCTTTAAATACCATTTGGAATCATAACTAGTCATTAGGGTGAAACCCTAGCTAAAACTGACATTTTTGATCAATCAATCAGTGACCAAATTAGTTTTAATCATAAAAAAAATCTAGTAGTTAGGCCCCTATTAGCTTGTGTTCTAGTAATTGAACTGATGAGTTTAGACAACCAAACTAAAGGTTCAATCAACCAAACTCACCAAAAATAGAAGTTCAAAACTTATGTTTGATACGTTCAGTTGACTGAACTTGTCTGAGATATAACCTTAATTTATATCTATTATGTTTGGCTGACCAAACTTGATAGAAATGCAATATTCTGAATTTTTGTAGTTTCAAGACAAATGACACTTCATCAATTTACTTGTGCAAAATTACATATATCTGGTAAGACTTACCCAAGTAAAATGAGGTGTTAAACAGAAGAATAATAAAAATTTCCCTTCACATCCTTGACTTGACTAAATAAAAATAAAATCTAAACCTAACAATCTTCATTGATCTACTATTATGCTTCTATTATGTATCCATGAACACCTTGAAGCATTTGAATGGGTTGTTGGTTTCATTACAAGCTTGTCTATGCTACAAGTACTCATACTTGATAAACCATTAAATATGGTTTAGGCATTATAAAAACTACAAAAGGAAATGGAATGAAATCCATGTCAAAGCTCCCCATTGTCTCATAGTAGTGGTTGTTCATCAATCATCCTTTTACTCAATCCATCCCAATCCCAATCAAGAATTAGCATAATATTAGCTTAAGAATTTGGCTAACATAGTGAAACTTGGATCCAAGATTCTTGTTTAAGTGAGATAAGGTCCATGCATTAATTATTCTTTGACTTTGCCTAAATTAGTAAAGATTTAGCTTGGCGACGTTGCTCCCATTTCCATCACTCAGTCATTGAGTTGAACTTCCTCTATGAAATGTTTAGGTCGAGGTTAAGCTCCTCATAGGATTGCATATGTTGCTTTGTACTTCTATTGATATTTTGCTATGGAGTGGGAGGACAATGTTTTGCAGTTGAATGCCATGCTTATAATTGGAATTTTTGTAGTTCAGTTTGGAAGCTATAGATAGGGATTTACAACCAAGGTGCTATACTTGTAATTGGGTTTCATGCAATCAAGTGTAGAACTTGTAATAGGGGGTTAATGGTTAACTATCAAATATATAATCAAGATCCATGGTCAAATGTTGACTTTGTAATTGGGTTTTGTATGGTCAAGCAAAGGGCCTCTAATTGAGGGTCCATCATCAAGTGGTGAACTTAAAATCAAGCTTAGTATAGTCAAGTGTGGGGCTTGTAACCAAGGTCTAAGGTCAAGTGTTGAACTTGTAACTAGGATTCATATGGTCAAGGATGGGGCTTGTAACAAAGGGCCCATGGACAAGTGTTGAACTTGTAACCACATTTTGTGTGGTTAAGCACATAGTTTGTAACTAGGGGCCCATGGCAAAGTGTAAAACTTGTAACTGGGCTTTGTGTGGTCAAGTGAGAGGCTTGTATCTGAAGGTCCATAGTCAAGTCTTGAACTTGCATATGGGCTTCATGCAATCAAGGACAAAGCTTATAACTAGGGATTCATGGTCAAGTGTTGAACTTATAATCAAGGTTTGACACATCAAATTAGGTGAATGAAGCCCACAGATCTTAGGTTCCCTTGCAAAGGTTATTTACATGTCAAGTATGAGGTAAGACTTTGCTATTATTTTCCTCTAACTCTTAGGTTCCCTTGCCTACAGATCTTACCACTTGATATGGACCTTCCCAGTTTGGGGATAGCTTCTCCATGGCACTATGTGTGCTGCTAGTTCCTCACAAGACCAAGCCCCCTCCCTTGAAAGTGTGCTTTCAGACCTTACTATCATAGAAGTGGGCTGTGTGCTATTGAAAACCCTCTGGTCATACATGGTATTATTCCCTTGCTTCTTACTAGAGAACATTCTTTGGGTGCATATCAGTTTCATTAGTCTATAGATCATAGTTTTGAGCTAGAGGTGATGAGAGGCCTATTTCTACTTGGATGATTGCTTTTATAAGTAAGTGAGAATGGAATTTTTTTTATTGTCTCCTTAGAGTGGTTATGTAGCGTCATAGAATACTTGGTAGCTTATCCACCTAGGTGTCTTTAATTGCTCAATGCATTTTTTCAGGCCTTGTAACATTATCCAATTGATCCCCTTAGTGAGCCCATTTTCTTGTGGGTAAGCCACTAAGGTAAACCTTTGCTCAATATATGCCTTTGAAGAAGCCACAAAACTTTGCCCCATTTTTGTGACAACTATCTTTGGTATGCCAAATTTTCATATCACATTATGCTAGAAATACTTCTTTACTTTATGTTCTATTATGTTGGTTGGTAGCTTTGCCTCAATCCATTTTGTGAAGTAGTCAATGGCCACCATAAGGAACTTGCTTTGCCTAAAAACTACCAGAAAGAGGCCTAGGATGTTTACTCTTGGTTGGTCAAATGGCTAAGGGGATTGTGTTTGCTAGAGTTCCATTGTAGGAGTGGATGTAAAGGGGCATGCATATGACATTGTTCACAACATGAAGTATACTACAATGCTTGCTTAGTCATATGTGGCTAGTAATAGCCTTTGCAAAGTAACTTATGACTGAGGGTATGTGCACTGATGTAGCTTTCACATATCCCTTCATGTATTTCCTAGAGTGTGTACTCAGCTTTGGATAGGGTAAAACACTTTAGTAGTGGCCGCAAGAGAGATTTTTTGTATAGCTCAACCTTGGGGACCATGTAGTTTGGGGCCAACCTATGAACTCTACAGCTTCTTCAGCATCCTCAAATAACTTGTCAAAGGTTAGATACTCTACAAAGGGGTTTTTCCAACTTGTTTCCCATTTCGAGGCTTTGATCATTACAACGGAATTGATGCTTAGAGAGCAAAAGCTTTGCACATGGATTACATGCTCCTTCCTAGCGTGATATCCTAAAAACAAGCATGCTAAAGAACTTGCCTTAAGGTTTTCTTCCCTTGGGATCTACTTCTAATGTTTCAAACATTTGGCTTGCTTTCTACACCTCTATTAAGTATCCTTCAATTAGAGCAACATTAGCCTTTTGTAAGCTATTCACCTAGTTGGTAATAAGCTACAAGTTACTAAAAATCTTGAATCTATGCGCCACAACTACCTTTGCAACCTAGAGGCCTAGGAGTACAACTTCATATTCTACCACATTATTTGATGCTTTGAATATGTAGTTTAGGAAGTACTCTAGAACATCTCCTTCTAGACTAACCAAAACAAAACCTACACCACTTCCTATTTCACAAAATGGCCCATCTACATAGGCCATCTAAATAGGAAGCTTGGCCACCCCTTGCTTTGATGTCTTGAGTTCTTCAAAGAAGTCTATCAAGTCTAGGGCTTGGGCATTGATATCCACTTGAACCTCATAGAATATGTCAAATTGTTTGAGCTCTATAGATCACTTTATCAATTTGCTTGAGTTGTCAGACTTTTGCAAGTTTGTTGGAATGGATAACATGGATCAAGTATGATGGAAAGTATGGGAGAAACTTTCATGAAGAAAGTACCATAATGTACGCTAGCTTCTCGATGATGGGGTACTATTTTCCTCCCCAATTTCTCACCAAGACTGAGTTGACCAAGATACTACTTGCTACTATGTGTAGATAGAAGACTTCTTCATGATTTGATTTCACCAGTAGAGGAGGATGTAAGATATAGTTTGAGGCTTTCAATGGCTCATTCACACTCCTCATCCCACTCAATATTATGCCTTCTTCTTAATATCAACAATAAGAGGCTGAGAATAGTCAGGTGCCTTATTAACCTTTGCACCTCTTTCATTGATGTGGGAGACTTAACTTCAAGGATTTCCTTGATATTCTCTAGATTCACCTTAATTCCCCTCTTTAATACAAGGTAGCTGAGGAACTCTTTAACCGCAACTCCAAAGGTGAGCTTCTCTAGGTTTAGTTTCATTCAATACTTTCCAAGGGTGCTGAAGGTCTCCTGCAAGTCTAAGATGTGATCTGAGTTTTAAATGCACTTTAATGTCATCCACATAGACCTACATGTTCCTTTCGAGCTATAGTACTAAGACTCACTCCACCATTCTTTATTATGTGCCCAATATTTTTCAAGCCACGTAATAGAACATCCCTTAGTCTATGATGAATGAAGTCTTGTCTTCATCATCAAGGTGCATTTATATTTGATGGTTCCCCAAACAAGCATCCAAAAATCTTAGGAGTTGGTGCCCACTGTGGAGTCCATAGGCTAATCGATCAAAGAAAGTGGATAACTATCCTTTGGGCATGCCTTAAGGCCTATAAAATCCACACACATTCTTCACTTCCCATTGATCTTTTTCACTATTACTACATTAGCTAGACATTCAAGATATTGAACTTCTTTGATGAACCCTTCATTCAAAAGTTCTATTTTCATCTACTATGGCCTTCTAGTGCTTTGGAGCAAAATATCACTTTTCTGCTTCACAAGTTTTGTACCTCTAATAATGATGAGTTTGTGCTCCATAACCTAGGGGTCTATTCCCAAAAGGTCTACTAGAGTCCAAGTAAAAAATATGTTGGTTGTCCTTTAGCATCTTCCATAGTCAGACAAGAGTAGGTCTATTAACTCAGATCCAACTCTAACTGACCGGTCTGTGGCCTCATCTAAGATAGTGTTCATGAATTATTCAACTGTTTGATGCCTACCTTAAGACTTGTCTTCAATTGTTTCTTTTCCTTTAAGGTTCTACTCTTTCTAGCACATGACATAGTAATGGTAGGATAAGTCTCTATGACTGCAAGCTTTCCCTACCCCAAAATTGATTGAAAATTGCATGAACAAATGGTACTTTGAGACCTTCACTTGCAGCTTGGTCAGAGTTGGCCTCCCCAAGATTACATTATATGGAGATCAAGCCCTCACCCTTGAGAAGTATATGAAAGCTATTTAACTTTTGTGGTCTTCTCCTACTATCATGAGAAGGTGTACCACCCCCTTAGGGCTTAAAGAGTCCCTCGTGAAGTCCTTGAGATGATCACTATGAAGGCATATTAGCTAGTCATACTGTATTTGATCATACGCCTTAGCAGAAAAATTTTCTACCGATGCTCCCATGTGTATCATTGTCCTATGAGTTAGATAGCCATCTTGTACCATAGTAATTACTACGAATTCAATGACATGATTCAGAACACAAATTATGGTAGCCAAGCTCTTTCATTCATAATTATCTCTGTAATGTTTGGCATTTTCTAGCCACCCAGGAGGAGCCCAATGTCTGGCATCAACCATGCTACCACTATTAGTATGGATATTCTCCCATATCATTGCAATATATCCTTTCATGATTTCGGGTTCCTTGCTTCAATTGGTCATCATCTTTTTTGGTGGGTTTTGTTGAGTCCTATGATCTCTGACAGATCACCTCAAGTGCCCCTCTAGAATAAGCCATTCAATTTTCACCTTTAGATTCCTATATTCTTTTGTGCCAAGACCATAGTCACAATGAATTCTGCAATATTTTGAGGTATCCAGCTTGTTCTTATGTTAACAAATTCTGGGTAGTCTTCAAAGGTAACCTCTATCTTCCATCTAAGACAATTTCTCGGCTCACAAATGATTCAATGGTGTCTAGTTATGGAATTTGGACTTCTTTTACCATTGCTCAGCCCTTGACCTTTTAGGCTCAAGTGGTTTGATGTTCTTTGTGTCCCTCTTGGTTCTCAAATCATTACCCTCCCATCAAACTATGAGCATATCCTTAGTTGAACTACCATCATCTCCTTAGTATTGATATGCTCGCAGATCTATTCCATAAACTTGATAAGAGCTTGTGGTGATTTCCTTGCCATTTAATAGCTGACTCTTCCTGCTCTCAATCCATTCATAGTCACTACTAGTAAACTCTTCTTGCTCTTAATCCATTCATATTTGCTGCTAGCTCAATCAAACAATCTAGGTCACTCAACTAAATCCAGTTGTATTGAAGCAAGCCAAGTAGTCTCATAAGGTCTTGCCATCTACATGCTAGATCATTAGCAACATAGATGAATCATGTTTCTATGAGACAAGCAAGATAAATTGATTGAAAAACTTTCATCCTAAATATGAGAAGCTCATTATATCGCCTTTTGGTAAGCTAGAGAACCAAGCTCTTGTTGGTCCTTGCAAGGTTACTAGAAATGCCTTGCACATTGTGGTCTCTATTGCACCATATAACAAAATTCTATTTTTAAAAGTTCTTATGTGATCCATCAATCTTTATTTTCATTGTGTCTCTCTTGGTGGTTGGTAGAATTTTGCTAGTGAAGTTTTGACAAGAAGCTACTGGATGATTGAGTTCAACATGCTACATAATACCATAATTTGCCTCATTGAACTTCAAAGTCTTTGGTCAACCATTTGTGAAATCTTCATCTTGATATCCTGCTCATTCCAAGTTACTAGCCATGATGTAGTTACACTACCCTTAGCGGTCGACTCATATTCCTTTGACGAGGGTCACTTAGGTAGGATGGATCGAGTAGCTTAGTTGAGTTGTCAACCCTCTAGTGCTCATCAAGTTGAGCCATTGATTAATGGTGTGTACATAAGGCATGCTAATATCTCATGGAAGCATTCCTTCAAGCTTTCAAGCTTTTATCACATTGCATTCAAGAAACATCATCCATGCCACTACAATGTGCACCTTCGATGCCATGTTCTTAGCAATCTGGCCATTAAGGTAGTAGACACATCTGTAATATATATTGTTGATCCTTAACCACTTAACTAATAACAGAGATCTTGGTTAGTAGCTAATTCCACTTAGCTTTGTAGACTAAGTCATCTACTTGGTTGTTTCAAATTATTTCCAAGCACTCTATCCTAAGATCATATTGTTGGGAGTAATGTTCAAGTAAGTCATTGCAACTAGTGGTTGAGCTCCTAGACCTTTATCACAAGAGGCTTGCTGGGAGGTTATTTGTTTTGTGCTTCCTTCAACTACTTGCTTTCTCACATATGATTGTTTTGGTAGCATCACTATAGTTAGCTACCTGGAGAGACTTTAAGAAAATTCTCAATGAAGCACCATTGTTATATCCCCTTAGTTCTGTATTTAGTTGAGCTCTGTTTCCTCTCTAGTTGGTCCACAACCTACAACACTAGCACCTTGAACTTCCTACCTAGAGAAGTCTAAGGGAGGAAGCTTTGATGCCTAAGTCAAACATATTGGTAGTAGAAGAGATTGCAAGATGAGAATAAAGAGAAGAAGAATGTTTTCAAGGGTGGAGATTGTAGGGGTGTTAGAGAGCATCATGCTTCCAAATCATAGCTAACTTTACTTGGGTTCTTTTGTAGGTCAATCTTAGAGCAATCTTAGCACTTCACCTAACTCTTTGTACCATCAAACAACAAATATTTATTGCATAGCGGGAGGTGGTATAAGAGTTGAATACTGTGCTTGGGGACCACCTTCTAGAAGGGCATGTCAACATGCTGAAGCTATGGTAGAGCAGTTACAGGGTGGCTTCACTGGGCTAGTACAATATCTCAAAAGATCTCTTACTTCCTACAAGTTGTAGACTTATTATTGAGCTAGTTTCCACAATCCCTAACTCAAAGCTCAACCTTTGCAGGGTAAACTTGAGAATTTAATAAAGCAGGGTTTGGTCTAGGTGGCAAATCTTTAGTTCATGCTTATAACTCATCTTAATACACAAATACACTCAATAGCAGTTGATCCGATCACCCATAGCAGTTGATCAAATCACCCATCATCAATTTCTGAAATGTGAATTTAACAATAATAAGTTTTTTAAATCATCATGAAAGCTTTAGATAGTTGAAATATTCAAACTTTAGGCATTGCTATTACGAGGTTCAACCAAACTAAATAATTGAAGTTTTGGGATTTAATTTGAAATTTTGTATGAAATATTTAAGATTAAATATAAAAGTCTTTTCTCAAAATTTGTGGACCTATTTTAATTCAAACTTAAAATTATATGTCTAAATTTAATCTTTTAGATTAAGATTAATGGCTTTTGAAACAAATCAAGGCCATAGCAACCCAAAAAGTAATTATACTCAAAAAAACCTAAGAACTAACATATATAAATTGTAAACCCCCGATGTATGGGTATGTTACACTCAAATTTGGATCCCTCAAAATTTCATATTAAAAAATTAGCCTTTAAAAATTCTAACATTTGTAAAAAAGACCACCATGAAATGATATATTTATAAATAGATCATTGGGAGTTTTCTAAGCTTGCAAATAAACTCACAAAAAAAATATGACATTGTAAATTTAGCATTTTATAAATTTACAAATAAACTCCTTAAAAAATTTTAATTAACAAATAAGTCAAAATTTTAATAATTTTGAAATGAAACTTAACAAAAGGAACATGAAAGTTTTGAAATTTTACAGATAAGTCCTTGCGGCCAATTTTATATAAAAATCCCTAAATTTTTAAAATTACAAATAAGTCCCTAAAAATAAATATTTTGCAAATAACCCCTTGTTTTTGCGATTTTGCAAAATACTATAATTTCAGAATCACTACAATTTCATCTAACACATCTTATCAATATCCAAATCAAAATTAGATCACATCTATCCTCACAAGTATTCAAAATTTGAAAAAAAAAATATAATTTAATCATCCATAATGATTTAAAAATTGGAATCGAGATTGATTTGATTGTCTTGATAATGGCTATTAAAAGCTGAAAATGCCCTGCAAATCAAGAGGAGGAAACAAGTGAATTAAAGATTGTGAAGGAAGGAGAAGTCAGAGATCAAACATAAAGGAAATAAGTAGGTGGGTTCCAATATTTTCTTCACCATAATTTCCTATGTATTCCATCACTTTCCCTTGTTTTTGCATGTTCTCAATCACACTTCTTGGTCCCTGCACATCGCGGCTGCCTTCCCAAGCACTTGCAATTGCCTTCACCACCTGTAGGATTTATAGCTCCCATACAGCTACTAGCTGGGTTTTGGTCAAAGCTTTTGGCCTGGAATACCACTTGTCCCACTCGGAGCTCTCGGCCTGGTCTTTCATCATCAAGTTCTCAGCCATCACTACTTCCATGACCATCCACCCATGCCCATGCATCGTAGCTCCTATACCCCAACCCATGGACTCTAGCGGCCTTCGGCTTGCTCCCACACCTCCACACAAAACCCTGGTCAAAACAAACACCATGTTATCCCTTGGATTTTGATGATGATCAAACTAGAATTTAATAAGTTTGTTAAGTTGTGATGGCTTCAAGAGTATCAAATATTCATCCAAACTTATAAAAGATTGTCCCTAAATAAAACTTGAAGGTCAATCTTTGTGAAGATAATGACTTAAAGATAAAATAATGATGATAATTTGAAGATAAAACTTTGAGATCAAAGTGAGAGTTCAAGAATGCTCAAGATGCGGGATGAACTTAAAGCTTGAAGATGACTCAAAGACTATCAAGTTTAGTTTTGCATATTTATTTAGTCAAGTCAAGGATTTGAAATAAAACCTTTAATTGGTCTTGTCATTGACATGTCACTTTACTTGGGTAACCCTTAATTCAAGATCTAAATTTCTATCAAGTTCAAATACATAAATTGCGAAGTTCAATCACCTAAACTTAACAAATAGAATTCAATTTTCTATCCTATTAAGTTTGGTCATTTGAACTATCCTATTTGGCCACGTGAATGTATCAGATATAAGTTTTTCAACTTCTATTATGATGAGTTTGGTCAACCAACCTTTGTGTTCAGTTGTCCAAACTCACAAATTCAGTTGACCAAACCTTACAAAAAAGTATGGCTTTCAACCCAATGGCTAGTTTCAGTTCCAACCAGAATTCAAAGGCTTAGGGCTTATTCTCTTTATAACTTTAATATATTTGAGCAATCATCAAAAGAGAATACAAGTCTCCAAAGCTTTCTAGCCTCACAAGAGCTCATAAATTTGTGCTTTCACTTTCAAATCCTCATGCCCCTATACTTGAACTTGAGTGACTCTTGTTGTGATGAATTTTATATTTTTTTTCATTTTTTTATTGTAAATACTTCTAGAGTATTAGGAGTGTGTGAGAGATTAAGCTCCAATGTTAGAGTTGATTCTAGCTCGGTTGGAGCAAAGTTTGTATGGGATTGACTTCAGCAATAAAATAACATCACTAGTGCAGTGATTCAAGTTTCTAAGAGTGATGCAAGGACATAGAGTAGGTGTAGTTGGTCACCAGACCACATAAAATTATGTTGCATACTTTTCTTATCTCTTTTGTTATTGTAATTGTGTTGATTATGATTTTGGAGAACACAAATTGATTTTCTTTTATTTTTTTTATTGAATTGGGTGATTTATTTACTAAAATATTAAAATATCTCTTTAAAACTAATTCATCCCCTCCCCTCTATGTTGCTTTTGGGCCTTCACACTATCCCTATCGGAGTTCTGACTAGGTGTCCGACTGCCTCCTTGTGAATCCATAATTGTCGCTGCCATCAACTTTTCTCTATTGCGTTGCTCCTACTCACACCAAGGCACCCTTGGCCAGGCCACCTACAAGCGGATAGAGACATTTGAGCCCATCACTAGCCCTTGCCCAGCCCACCTTTGAATAAACCCCATTCCTCTTTCCGCTCTGCTTGCAACCATGCATCTGCTACCACCAAAATTCACACCCTACTAGATGTTGTTTGATCCTAACTACCATGAGGTTGGATCCAACTATGAGATTAAGAGGTGCGTCTTGGCTAAATAAGGAAGGTGGAGAAGTAAGAGAAGAAGGAATGAGGAAGAGGAAGAAGAAAGAAAAAGGAGAAGATGAGAAGAAAAGAGATAAAAAAAATATAGAAAAGAAGTTGTAATAGCTTCCAATTCTTGGGAAGAAGAAAAATAATAAAAAAAAATGTAGGTGGATGCTAGCTTGGAGAAGAAGGAAAGAAGAGAAAAAAAAGAAAGAAAATAATAAAAAAAGAGAGGAAAAAGATAAATTTTTGTTGTAACAAAAATATTTAAATATTCATGTTGCCTTAATTTGCATGCAAATTGGGTTGATTGTATTTTTCTCAGCCTAAGGGAATCTTTCATGGTCTCAAACTGCTATATTCAGCTTCAAAAAATTTTGCAGGATCCAGATCACCACATTCAATTTAAGAAAATTCTTTAGGATTCTGATCAGTATTCAACTTTAGGAAATCTTTTGAAGTCTTGATTGCCATTTAGCTTAAGGGAATCATTAAGTATTCTGACAATTATTTAACCTAAGAGAATCCTTTGGGGTCCTGACTTTCTTATTCAACCTAAGAGAATCTTTCAAGGCCCTAAAGCTCAATTGTATTATGGTCTATTCTACCATATTTTAGTCATATTTTATCATGTTTTGGTCATATTTTACCATATCTTAGCTATATTTCATCATATTCGGGCCATGATATATTATATTCTAGCCATATTCCACCATATTCTACTATGTTTGACTTTGTTTTGGCCATATTATACAATGTTTTATCATATTTTGGTTTTATTCCACCATATCTTGATTGTGTTTTGTCATGTTTTGCATGCTCTATAGTATCCTAGTTATATTTTGTAGTGTTTTGTAGAATCCCAAGTATGTTGGGTCATATTTGGGCCTGTTTGACTATGTGTTGCTTGTAATGCCCCAACCATATTTTGTAGCATTCCAGCCATGTTTTATTATGTTCTATTGCATCCTAGTCATATTCTACATGTTTTGTTGTGTCCCAGCCATGTTTTGCATGTTTTGCATCACCTCAACCATACTCTACAATGTTATGCTTTATACCAATCATGTTCTATAGTGTTATGTAGCATCCCAACCATGGTCTGTTGTATTCTAGTATTATTTTGATGCATTTTGGCCATATTTTAGCACCCAAATCATATTTTGCCATGCTTTGCAGTACCTCCACCCATGTATAATTATGTTCTATTGTATCCTAGCTATATTTTGTAGTATCAGAGCCATGTTCTATTGTGTTCTATTGTGTTCTATTGTATCCTAACTATATTTTGCAGTATCACAGCCATGTTCTATTGTGTTCTACTGCATCCAAGCCATGCTATGTAATATTTTGCAGCATCCTAGCCATAATCCACTATAGCCCAGTCATGCTCTATTGTGTCCAAACCATGTTTTGTTGTGTCCTACAACATCCCAACCATTGTTTGTTGTATCTCAGTCATGTTTTGTAGCACCCCATCATGTTTTGCAACATTCTACTATATCCCAACCAGGTTTTATAGTATTCTACAGCATCCTAGCCATGGTCTGCTATGTTCCAATTGTGCTCTAACGCATTCTAACCATATTCTATAGCACCCACCCATGTTCTACCATGTTCTTCAGCACTCTTAGCATGTTCTACTATATTCTATTGAATCCTAGTCATGTTCTGCCATGTTTTGCAAAAGCCTAGCCATGTTCTACCAAATTTTGGTTAAGTTCCACTTTGTTTTGGTCATGTTTCAATCATCCTTTAACATAAAAAAATCTCTTGGAATTTCAAACCACTAATAATTGATTAATCAATTAATTTAAACTAATTGTGGCTGATCTAATTTAATCAAATTGAATAAAACAAGTTAAACTCAAATAAATCACCAAAGGGGTTGGGCTTGATGAAGTTTAATAAAATTTAATTAAACTAATTGTGGAATGAAATCAGATTAAAATGGACTTGAAATAAGTCTTAACTCAACCCAAAATCAAAACTAAACTAGATTAAGATTGAATCCTAATTGGGTTTAATCAAGTAGAACCTGAACTAGAATCAGGTCAAATCTGAACTAGAACTAGGTTGAACTTGAACCAAAATCATATCGAATCCAAACTCAACAACAGCCTAATAAGGGTCCAACATGGGTCGAACCCAAACCAAATAAGGGTCAAACTCGAATCCAATAATAGTACAACATGAGTCAAGCCCAAATCCAATAAAGATCATACGAAAACCCAATAAGATTCGAACTAAACTGAGTAAGAGTCTTACATGAGTCAACTCAAACTTGATAATGGTTGAACTCCAACCCAATATGGGTTGAACCTGAATCTAATAAGGATTCAATATGGGTCAAATCCAAATCCAATAAAGGTTAAACCTAAAATCCATTAAGGATCCAATTAAGGGTCAACCCCAAATCCAATTAAGGTCAAACTCGAGTTTAATAATGATCCATTAAAGGATCTAATTAAGGGATCAAACCCAAATCCAATAGGAGTTAGACCCTAATCCCAATCGGTCTAAATTTAAGTTTGAACTCAATCACGAAAGTTGGTTTAGATCAGGTCCAAACCCTAATTGGGCTAAATGTAGTTTAAAACCAAATCTTGATCAAATTGAATCAAGTCTGAACCCAATCCTTGAAGTGGATCCAAATCAAAGTTTAAACTTGAATTTGAATCAATTTGAATAAAGTTTGAATCAAATCACAAAAGTTGGTTAAGATCATGTTCAAATTCTAGTCAGGTTAAATGTAGTTCTAACCTAAATCCTAGGTGAGTTGAATTGAAGTTGGAATCCAATTCTCAAATCAAACCAAGTTTTAACCAAAACTAGACTTGAATCAATACCAAGAGTGGATCAAGTTAAATTCGAATCAAATTGCACTTGAACCAAAACCAAGTATGAAATAAATAAAGTTTGAACTAAATTAAAGTTGAACCACAATCAAGCCTAAATATAAACCAAAGGCTTAAACAAGGTTCAAATCAAATCAAGCCCAAATAAGGATGGTTAGAACAAGCTAAGGCTGGTAATCACCCTTTTCAACCAAACTGGGGTAATAGGCTTATATATGGCCAAACAATTAGTCAAATACTAAGCTCAAATCAAAGAAAGTGAACTAACAACAAGCAGAAAGTTATTAGTGATACTTCAAGTCTAATTGGGATCAACAAAAATAAGTTGAAGCAGTTAATAATACCCCCAAATCAAACAAAGTTCTCAATATTCTTTAAGGATCAAACCAAGCATACAGTCTAGCTAAACTAATTCTAGTGGTTTATCAAACATGTCATACTCATTCAATTGCACAAAAGTAGGGCAGCAACAAGCACCAGGCCTTCACAATTTCTTTTCATTACATGTTATTTTCTTTATGATATGAATTTAAATATTTCAAATTCTAGAGTAAGGTTACTCCCTTACTTAATCCTTATAATTCAAAAGTCATATAATAATAAATCATATTTCAGATTATTCCTTTACTTAATCTTTGTAATTCAAATCATATAATAAATTATATTTTTTGTCTCTTGTCTATATTTGTATTAGTTAGATTTTTTACCTTAGAAGGTTTTTGATGATTGTCAAGGTACTTAACAATAGAGGTTTATACCTATTGGAAGTTATGAACACATAATATCTAAAAACCTACTAGAACTAAATGTTATTTGTTTTGTTACTTTGAAATTACTTCTTGAGATCCTTTAGCCATCTCAAATGGTTGATCGTGACTCCATAATGGTTTTTTAGTACTTTGCAAATAGCAACAGCAACAAATAAGAGAACTTTTTTTTTGCTCCCTTCAAATTTTTTTTTATCCGATTTAACCCAACCAATATTTCATTTTCCTTTTTAGTTTGTACTTCTTCAAAACTTATCCAGTTCAAACCTTGGACAATACTAACCCTTGAACTAGCTATATATGTCATCACCTCCTTTGAATTAGGTTTTATTTTCCATGCTTTTGCCCATTGCCAATCTAGCATTCCCTCCACCTTGATCTTCTCTGACCTTCGCTTCACTGCATCTTTGTCTTTCCTTCATCTCAACAAACTCTTTGGCATTCTTCAAGGCAAACTCCTCTGACTTTTCCTCAACTGTAGCTACCTTCTTCAGCCTTCCCTCCACTTCCTCTATAGCAACAATCTTCTCTGGCCTTTTCTCTAGTTGTGTGACCTTCTCTGACCTTTCCTCTATCACAACAATCTCTTTTGGTCTTTCCTCCATCGTAGTGATACACAACCTTCTTTGACTTTTCTTTGGCTATGTGACCTTCTCTCACGCTGTCTATGCTAGAGTGACCTTCTCTTGTCTTCGTCCACTATAATGACCATTTTTGACCTTTCCTCCACCATATCTTATGTATGACATGTATTTACGAGTTAACTCATATGTATCCATTTTTTATTTCATATGTACTTATTATTCTGGATAATTTTATTTATTTTTATTTCACATTGTATTCATTTGATTGATATTATGTATTCTATTTTTAGTTTATGTATACTAAATATTTTGTGCTTTGATATTCATTTGCTTGTGATTATGTGTTCAGGAGGTGAACGAATTGATATGCTTTGTATCACACTATGATAATGGATGGATTAATATAGTTATTGAATGTATTTCTATTTGCAGTAATTATGTATTATAGCTATTAAGCTCGTCTCAGATTTTAGAAGCAAATATTTTGTACATAAATATGAATACTTCTCAAATAAAATGATTATATAAAAACTAAAAATATATACTTTTCAAATAAAATAAATAAATAAAATAAAAATGTATACTTTTTAAATAAAATAAATATATGACATCAAAAAATAAATATTTTTCAGATAAAATGAAGACCTTGTTACTATAAAATGAATATTCTATGTTTAACAAGTGGATGAACTTCTGGTTGCACAAACTTTCGCTTTACATTATTTATGTATTTTTGTTATCCATTTTTTTTTATAAGTGAAAAATCTATGCAAAAAAATACATAATAAGTAGAGAAATAATTTTTCATACAAAATAAATATATACTAACTAAAAAATAAATACTTTTCATTTACAATAGATAAATAACACTAAAAAGACGAACACTTAGTCACTATAATAAATGCTTTATATTCAAATCTAAATATAATATCAAGAAAAAATGTTAAACTTGAGAACAATAATTGCATCATTTATAAGTATACATACAATAATTAATTTTCAACCACACAATAGATATTCCATATAGCACACATTTCTTAATTGAAATCAATATAAGAATAAATATCTTCTGATGATTAGGGACAAAATACCTTAGTCATATCTCATCAGAACTTAGTAGTCACCTTTCATATATTTTTTTCAAAAGCAAAACTATTGTCGAAGTAATAGAGATGAAAAACACGCATCTTTATTCTTGTATTATGCAATTGCGAACAAATTCTTGACGAAAATCATCAGAAAGCAAATCTGAGATCAAATAGACAAAATAAGCTTGAAGTTATAATCAACGTCGGAATTTGGAATAATGGGATGAAAAAACTACCAGTCATGTCACCGGAAAAATGCAAGAAAAAGAGATCGGAGGCAAGACAAAAGGTGTAGAGGGCAATTTTAACTTGTAAAATGCAAAAATGGATTTGTCTCGCAAAAAAGCATATTTATTTTTCGTAGTAGATCTAACTCGATGGATCTCTCTCTCAAAATAGGCACATATAAATTAAAATTTTACTGTAAGAAAATAGATAATTTTGTCAATAAAAGAATTTCTTCTGGCATGTAGAAGCTCGCGTGATTACAAAAGAGGTAAAATAAAGTGAAATATGTGTTGTACTAAATTGAGTAAAAAAAAATTTGTTGGGGACAAACAAAAAATTTTCCAACAAAGCATGAAAGTGGACATAGTAGCAACAAACACAAATGGCCGCAAAGATATTGGCCTAAAGAATTGCAAAATTGATGCAAATGCAAACCAGTATAATCAATTTTTTTAGTTTTGGTAAACACTCTTAGGCAGTTTTATTTTAAATTAAAAATGATGCGATTTTGTTTTATAATAGCACTTCTATTTTCAATTCTATTTTAAATTGAAACTAATTATTCCAATGAAAAAAAATAAAATTATTTCAAATTAAATATTTCCTCAATTTTTCTTATATTTACATGTATTTATTAATTTGTGCAAATATACAAAATTTTATGGTTGAAAGCAGGTGTTCTTACACGTATTTGTGTGATAGTTTTGTCATTATAACTTTTTTATTTCATGAGGATCTGTTTATTGGGGCCAATTTAAAATCCCCCAAATTTAATTGTAAATCAAATTCATGGTTTTGAGATATTTTTATCATTTAACTATATAATTTGAAATTTAAATTTCGATAAATAAACATCAAAAATTTGTTGTTCATTTATATTTTAAATTAAAAAATTTAATATACGCCCAAACAATCAAAACTTGACCTGTTTAGATTGTGATAAGTTGCCGACAACGTGGAAGAGGTGACAGGTTTGCATATCTGTTAAGCAAAAGTGGTGATGATGGACCACAGAGGCAGATAATTGAAAGATAAACAGCATACTCTAGTGTCTTACTTACCTTCTGTTAGTGCCTCTCCTGAAGACAATACTTCTCACTCTTGTTCCTTTTGCTTCCATATCATTCTTATTATCTTTTACAAAAGAGTTAAAATACTGGTGTTTTTTTCTACAGCAATCTTGTGGATAATAACATCAGTGGCAACTTGCGGGAGTCATTGGGGAATCAGAAAAACATGAGTGACTTGTATTTCACTATTCTCATTACTGTCAATTTTAGAAATGCCTCCATATATATACATATTTTTCTTTCCAAAACCACTTGTATGTGCAAACTAAGTTAGGCATATAGTTATTTTTTGAATAAGTTTTTCTATAATTTAGGTTCTGTAGATCTTGTTAACAAAAAAAAATTCAATGGAAGTTTCTTGGATCGGTAGATCTTGTTAACAAAAAACTCAATTGAAGTTTCTTAGATCCAATATCATCTATTCCAGTCGAATTGATGGTACTCCAAAATTTATTGTTTATTTATATTTTAAATTCAAAAATTTAATATAGGCCCAAACAAAAAAAACTTGACCCCGTTTAGATTGTGATAAGTTACGGACAAAGTGGAAGAGGTGACATGTTTGCCAATCTGTCGTGCAATATTGATGATGATGGACCACACAGGTTTGCAGATCTGTCGAGCAATATTAAAGACAAGCAGCATACTCTTTCCCTGTGATTAGTTATTAGAGGTAAGTTTGAAATTTCCTAACTTTAAATGACGACCAATTTAATATCTCGGACCTGTTAAAGTCCGGAAGCTTAATTTGAAGATGAAGATAGTTATCAAACTTTGTGCTCACCTAGGGACTGAAATCCCTCGTGTCAAAAGCCCAGGAATGGTAACTAAATGATGTGTTATTTGTTAACAGAGCCTAAGTCATCATTAGCTTCGGTTCAGGAGATTTTTCGAGGTCTTATCTCTATATAAGCTCATCCACTTATGCCTAACACACTAGATCTCGCCAGTGCAATGGAGCATCTTGACGAGATCTTGGGCATGTTTTTGCCCATCATTGTTTACTGGATTTACTCAGGATTCTGCGAATTCATCGGTTCCCTTGATCGGTTCCAAAAGTACAAAATCCACTCACCGTTGGAAGAGAAAACGAAGAACAGTGTTTCAAAGTGGCAAGTCGTTAAAGGAGTGCTTTTTGCACAAGCTATCCAAGTGTTGATTGTTCTTCTTTCCTACCTGGTATGTTCTTTCAGCTAAATCATGTTTTCTTGAAATTAAAGTCTATGGCTCATGCAAGCTCTGATGTTTTGAAGGTATCCGGCCGAGGTAGCGCCGACAAAAAAAATGAATCGTCTTCGCTTTTAGTGCTTGCAAGGCAGTTCATAGTCGCCACGCTCGTCTTGGACACGTACTTGTATTTCATCCATAGACTTGAGCACAGCAACCAGTTCCTCTACCGCCACTTCCATTCGCACCACCATCGCCTCATCGTCCCGTGGTCTTTCGGGAGTTCGTATGGGAATCCCTTTGAAGCACTCTTCACTGACACTACAGCGGGGATACTAGCGTTTCTGGTTTCTGGCATGTCGCACCGGGCCTCGGTTGTCTTCTTTACCATCGGCACCATCAGAGGCATCGATATCCACACCGCTATGTGGCTTCCTTGGAACCCTTTCAACTTGTTGTTCTGGAACAACGTCGCCATCCACGACATCCACCATCAGCCCTACGGCCACAAATACAACTTCTCGATGCCATTCTTTGGTATGTGGGACAAGATTTGCGGGACTTACATGCCTTGTTATTTGGAGAAAAAGAAGGATGGAGGCTACGTAGCCCGCCCAGCTATCAACTAAGCTTTACTTGCCAGTTATCTAAATCAAGTTTTACTTATTAGGTCTGAACGTATAATACCGTACCTCTTCTTCTTGCTAAGCAATATCAAACTCCTACTATACATATAATGATGATTGTGCTTGATTTTACTATTCTCTTCTGAATAGGCAATATCAATTTCAACGGTTTGGATTTCCTATCAGTTTAACCCAACTCCGTCAAATTAGTTTTTGAGGTCGAATTTCAAAATTTTTATGCATTTAAAAGCTAAATGGTGCTATGAGTTTTTTACTAAAATTCGATAAAATCAAAATATTTTTTAAATATTTTATTTATGTGATTGGTGAATAATTTTTTACTAGTAGCGATGAGACAGTTAATTTTTTATAAAACACTTTCCTACTAATGAAAACAATGCTTAAAAGTGGTTGGCATCAGCCATGTGAATTAAATGATCTTTGAAATTAGTATCAAGGTTGTACCTCAATAATTCTTCTTCATTAAGATGCTATTAATAGGTGTCTTAATCGAGATTGGACATTTAATGTTAAAAGCACTATTTTTCTGATTGATTTTGATTTGATGTACAAAGATTTGATATTATTTTCCAAAACTCAATAAAAAATAACAGTTTTCTCACAATTTTATTCGAGACATTTCTAACTTTACAATGGAGGTAGTATTAAAAAAAACATAATACTAATTATAATACACATCTACTTACAAGCTTATGTTATGAAAGCCAAACGACATGATATTTTGGAATGGAAACTAAATGATGTGTTGTTTGTTAAGGGAGCCTAATTCATCATTGGCTTCGGTCTAATAAATTTATTTTATTTTATTTTATGTGCTATTAGGCTATATGTAGGTTCATGACATTTAATAGGTATAAGTCCCTTATTATTAATTATCCTGATAATTGTTAGAAAATTCCTAAAATAAAAAACCTAGTTAATATAAAATAGAGACAAGAGACAAAAAAATATGTTTTATTTTATGGATCATGGATTACAAGCTTTTAGCAAGGGCATAATAATTTAAACTATTTAAATCTATAACATAAATAACATGAAATGAGAAAAAAAATTGGGAATGACTTGATGCTCGTCAATTTCCCACTCTTGTGCACTTGATCGAGTACAATGTGGTTTGAGCCTTAGATGATGTTGACAACTTTGGCTAATTTGAGGGTGTTGTTGACTACTTTGGCTTGTGTCAAGTGAACCCCATTAGGACTTAAAGTATCATTGATAGCTTTTTACTTATTGTCAATTGACTTCTTTTGATTTTAAGGCTAATTGACTAGAAGAGTGCAAGCCCACCTTAGTTTGGTTTTGATTTGAGAGAACGCTTAGTGATTTGGCTGATCCTTATCATTTTGCATTTGATAATCAATGATTTTGAGTTTATTATTTATCAGGTTCGAAGCATTTTGATGGTTTTATGCTTATATTGATTAACTCCTTTCAAATGTGATATTTGACTAACTGACTAACCGAGTGCAGATCTGCTTCAGATCGATTTTAATTTGAAAAAATAGTTAGCAGTAGTAGCTTATGTCAAACATTCTTAATCTGATAATTGATAACTTTTTAGCATGTTATCGATTAGTTTTGAAGTATTATCAATGACTTTCTCCTTATTATTGATTAACTTCCTTTTGAATACGATGTTAGGCTAACTAATTAACTTAGTACAAAAATGCCTTTGCTTGGTTTGATTGGAAAGAATTGTAAGTAGCCATAGCTTATACTAACCATTCTTGATTTGATAATTGATAGTGTTGCAATCTATCCAACTTTGGGTTAGAATCCTCGAGCTCTTATTGGTCTTCTCTAGCCAATTCCAACTTGCACAAAAAGAAAATGTTGTCCACTCAATTATGACTGAAAGAGGATGCTTCGATGCTCAAGTGAGTGTAATGTCCTTGATTAATCCCTTTCACCATCTAGAGAGTTAGATGTTTTTCCTAAAATGGATTGACATTGTGAGGGAAGGATAGAAGATCTCAAACCCTTTACCTAAATGCCTTTGGCTCTATTATATGGGGCACATTGGGTAGCTTGACATAGCCTCCTCAAGTAACTCTAGAATAGTTGAGCCATGCGTGAGCTAGGGACAATTTGAAAATTCTAATTAGTCTTCTATAATAAGGTTCAATGAGGCTTTTTCATGTAGCAAGAAGTGGAGCAAGGGTGGCAGTTGGCCTAGGCAGGATAGGGAATTGGTGGCACAAGGAGCATAGCTGGTGCAGGCATTTGTCTCCTAGGAGCGTTGTTGATGCTATCTGCATAGGGACAAAAGGAATATGTAGAACTTGTAAATAGCCTATGTACCACAAACTATAGAGCTTATCTTCCAATAAATAAGTTGTGAAGCCCATCCTTTGGTGGATGGGCTATGTAGTTGTCCTCTAGTGGCCTAACTATGGAGCTCGTCTTTTGGTAAGCTCAACTACTGATGGACGAGATATGGAGTTGTCCTCTAGCTGTTGAGTTATGAAGCTCATCTTCTAATGAATGGGCTATGTAGTTGTCCTCTAGTGGCTGAGCTATGGAGCCATCCTCCGGTGCTTGAGCTATAAAGCTCATCTTCTAATGGATGGGCTATGCAACCACCGAGCTATATGACTTTGTCTTTCAAGACATCGGTGGATTCGTGTGTAGTGGTGAGGCTAATAGCTTTGGTTTTCGTCCAACCCACCTTTTGGTTCATCTTAGGATTTGTGGGATCAGAATTGGCGACATGGAATAGAAGAGACTCCGGGGAGTGATCTCGATGCACAAATCAAAATATATATAATTTAAGTGCACAATTAGGTGTTATAGGAATATTGACTTCCAATACATGCAAGCTCCTATTATTAAATATCCTAATAATTATCAAAAGCCTCCTAAAGTAAGAAATTGTTTGAGCGAGTTCAAGCCTACCCTTTATCCTATTTGATTTAAAGGAATAATCAATGACTTTGGTTTATACTAATCATCTTGATTTGGTGATTGATGACCTTTCTTGGCTTACTATCAATTGAATTTGAGGTATTGTTGATGGCATTAAGCTTGTTATTGACTAACCTTGTTTTATCTTTGAATCCCACTCCAAGCTAGGTTTCCATTGGATCCTTAATAGATTATACCTCGTTGGACTCAGTATGACCGAAATTAGTTTTATTTGAATGTTGTCTTAGTTTAGGTCAAGCTGATAGCATCACCTACTACTTATGGAGTTGGGCATAGTTTGGTAGTATTACCAAAGGCATTCATAGCACGTCCACTAGGGCTCGTTTGATTTGATTTAGTTCTATTCAAACTTGCTCTAAGTTAGGCTTCTCCTATGTTCTGGTTCTAGCTTTAACCTATTTTTAGTTCAAGTTTTGATCCATTCTAGATTTGAGATGCTGCTCATGGCTTTGGTGGCACACCTAGTTAAACTCAATCTAACTCAATGTAGTTCTATTTAAATTTATTTAGGTCAGACTTGAACTTGTTGAAACTTGGTTCGGCCTGATTGAGCTTGGGTTCAAATATGGCCTAGCCATATTGGAACTTAATTTGATCCAATTGGGTTTAGGTTGAAGCTTAACTTAGCCCAGTTAGGACTTGGTTTGACTTAATTAGGTTTGCATTCGAATCTTGACACGGCCCAGTTGGGACATGGTTCAAACTTAACTTAGATTCATTTTGACATGACCCAAATGTGATCTGATTCAACTAGGATTTGATTTGAATTTATTTTGATTTAGTCAAATATTGTTTAACTCAATTGGAGTCTAATCCAAACTTAGTTCTACTTTGTGGCTAATTTTGCTTGATCCCAAATTGACCCAAGTTGGGATCGATCAAAGCTTGACTTGATTTGGATTGGTTTTTGAATCCAAGTCATCAATTTTCTATCAAAAATGGACAATTGGCTAGGTTATTGGTCAACTAACTATGAAAGTGTCATTTGTAGGTTCAACAAAATTGGACTACCAGTTCAAGTATTGGATGATCGGTTTAGGGCTTTTTCGTCTGTTCAAGCTAGTTTTAGCTCACTAGCTCCTTTTCAGGTTCATTTGATACTTTATTCAAGTTGATTTGATTTTGTTCATTTGTCTTGGACATATTAGCTTGAGCTCAACATGATTGAGTCATTAAAGAAGTTCAGCAAGGTCAAGGGCTGGCTTGTAGTCCAATTGTGAGTTTTAATTGTTTAGTTCTTTTTCTTTTGCTCTTGCTCTAGTTCAAATGAGTTATTGTTATCATCTTTCCTTTGTATTCAAAGAATTCCAAGGAATACTTCAAAAGTCAAGTTTCTTTGCAAGGGGTAGTGCCATAGTATGCAAAGGGCCGTGGCTAGCCACAGTGTTAGTGGAGTTCCACTGATGTATGAGACTATGGGTGGTCACAGTGTCAATGAACGTCTACCGGTGTGCAAGATTGTGGGTGACCATGCTATTAGTAGAGGCACTAATGCTCAAAGCTACAAGTTACTGTGGTGTTAGTGAAGCAAAGGAGTCACCTAGTGAGGTTTGAATGTTCAATCCTCTTAGGTTTGGCTGCCCAAACATAGACAACAATGTATTTTGAGGAGCAGCGGGAGGTACTCAGCAGAGTTTGGTTGGCTAGTTCCCTCGTCTTTAGTCATTTGAATGCAAGTAGTAGAGCATACTTTGGGAGCAGCAGGAGCATTGGGCAATGAAGGCTCGCAGGCAGCAACAGTGGTAGAGTTATCTCTTTGCTCTCTTGATGATGCCTTCTTGGTCTCCTCCTTGATGGAAGATCCCTCCTAAAATTTGCGTTGAACTCCCTTAAGAATTGACCTCACCTTTGATTCGTGCAGAGTTTGCTCAAGAATCAATTATGAATTATGTAAAATTTGTGTGCCCTAGCCCTCTTTTTATAGGATTAAGAGGATCTTCAATTTTAGTGATTGATTTATTTGATTTCAAGATTTAATGGATATTCTTGTCATAACTCTTATATTTGAATCTTAGATTGATATATTCTGAGATTACAACTTTCTTGTCTAAAAGTTCTGTTGATTCAAAGGATTCGGAGAAATTTTTTTTTCATTTCTATAGATCACACTCAAATTGGATGACCAGTTGAGGAATTGGTCATTCAACTGGGCACATACATGCTCGGCCTACGAGGTTGATCACCCTATTCTCTTGGGTTCGGTCATTCGATTATCCAAACATGGTTTGATTTGGACCTAATTTTTCAACCTTTTCTACTTCAAATTAGATCCCACTCAACATAAATTAGACTTAAAGTCCAATGCCAATTCTTATCAAACTCAAAGTTTGAGTTTGAGTTGGAAAAACTACATCAATAAAGTATCCCCATCACATTCACTTTATGATTTTTCTTGGCGAGAGGAGTGGTTGTAAAAAATAGCTAGGACTTGACTTCTCTTTGTTGCTTTTACAAGTGTCTAATAGGTAAAGCCTTTATTTATCCTCTCGTGTCTTGTAATAGCTTTTCTTTCTCCTTTTCTCTTAATTTTCTTGCCCCTTTCTTCTTCTAAAGGTATCATGGAGTCTTTTTTGATTGAGAAAATTCAAAACAAGAAAGAAGACAGCTTGGCTTTATCATGCTTTTTTCTCATCTTGGGGACTGATGTCAAAGTAGTAATTGTGTACCAACCTTAGAGCATTGAAGACCAGTGTGGCTTGACAATTACCACCTCTTTTCATGCTTTTCCAAAGAAGGGGTGTCATGTGTTGATGGGGCAAGAGAGTCCTTTAGGCTTATACTAGTTAGGCACTTTAGGCAATGAGAGTCTTCAATAACTCTTGAGTTTCTATCTTGAATGGCTTCTTACTTGCTTAGGGATGATCCTTTTTGCTTGCCAAAGCAATAGCAATTTGCTGAGTTACTCAGAGTGGGCAAATAATATGGTATCTCAATTTCTAGTCTAACTTGGGGGCCATGGTAACTTAGAAGGAGTCATAGCATCCAAGGGATAGTATGCAACATACTCAAAAAATTTGTGAGAAAAATTTGATGAGCGAGCTAACTAGACTTGATTAGATTATGTATGATATAGGAGACAAGATTCTAGAGTTTGGTCTTGAAACCTATTTTGTTGCCTTCATTAGTATGTGGCTTTGCTACTTCTTTATGTTGCACGACGGATAGTACATTGGCCTAAAGATGTTCATGATGGCTTGTAAGATGCCTCATAGACAAAAGAGTTATTCTAGCTCCTATGGTGCTAGGCTTGATATATGTTGGTCTTAGAGTAATGGTGGATAACCCTACAAGACCAAGTTATTCTTTGACTTGGTTCCCCATCCATTTTCTTTATGCCTGAATTTATATTCACTTTTAGAGTACGTATCCTGAGTTGGAGCCTAGCGATGCAATCAAGATGTTATGTCACTTATGTAGGATCGAAATTGACCACTCGGGATAGCGACAACCTCGGGAGCAACCTCGAATCACAAGTCAAAATTTATTTTAGTTTGAGCTATGCTATCAAGTGTTGTGGAAACATGACTTCCAACAAGTGCAAGCCCCTATTGTTAATTATCACAACGATTATCAGAAATCTCCTAAAGTGAAAAACTTAGTTAATAAAATAGATATACAAAAAAGAAAAGAAAAAAGCATTTGATTGATTTTAAAAAAGGATATATGGCTTAAGTAATGGTATACCCTCACTTTATAATAAATTTCAATAGGAAATTATAGAAAATAGAACAGGAATAAAGAAAGAGAAAGAGTGGAGAAGAAACTTTGATATGTTATTACCCCACTCCCCTTGTACTAGACCACATGGCACTTGACCCTAATTGACTTGGCCTTTGGTAGGTATTGATGGCATCATCTGATAGGATACAAAAAGAAATGGAAAAAGTTTGAAGTATTTTCAATAGCTTTAAGCATTGGTGATAACTTCATTTGGTTTGGTAGCATCATCAATAGCTTATATGGTTGGGTATAGATTTGAATATCACATCGTCAGCTGCTTTTTAGGTTAACTAGCTTGAGAGATACACCATCAACTACTTCTAGAGTTAACTAGCTTGAGGGGTGCATTTACTAGCTTGAAGGGTGCATTGTCAACTACTTCTGAGGTTAATTGCTTGAGGGGTGTGTTGTCAACTACTTTTGGAGTTGACTAGTTTTAAGGGCTACATCATCAATTGCTTCTCAGATTGACTAGCTTTGAAGTGTGCCCGATAGTTTGGAGCATGTTAGCAATTAACTTCTTTGATTTCGTAATGTCACCAATAGCTTGTGGGGTTAGGTATAGCTTTGAAGTGTAACCAACAGCTTGGAGTGTGTTGGTGATTAATTTCTTTGATTTGGTAGCATCACCAATGACTTATGGAGTTAGGTATAGTTTTGAAGTGTGGCCAATAGCTTTGAGCATGTTGTCGATTGACTTTGTCTGAATAAGGTATTATGGTTGATTGACTAAGAGAGTTTAAGCTTACGTTAGCTCGGTTTGATGTGAAGCATTACTAATGCTTTTGGGTTGGCTTAGCTTGGAAGATGCATCATCAATAACTTATGGGGTTGACTAGTTTTGAAGTGTGACCAATGACTTTGAGCATATTGGAAATTACATTCTTTGGTTTGATAACATCACTAATGGCTTATGGTGTTGGATATAGCATTGAAATATTGCTAAAGGCTTTTGTAGCACATCCATCGAGACTCAATTTGACGTTATTTAGTTCAATTCAAACTAATTTTGGTTTATGTTAGGATGGTAATATCACCATTTGTTCATAACCTTAAAGTATTGCTAAAGGTTCAGCACACCTAGTGGGACTTAGTTTGACCTTACGTAGTTCCATCAATACAGTTTAGACCTGACTTTGGCCTTGTGTTTAATCTTTTTCAAGTCCAAGTTTGCACCTTAATGGACTTCGGTTCAAGTTCAAGTCAACTTAGTTCAACTTGATTTTAGTTCAGGCTCAGCTTGACTTGGTTTTGGTTTGACTTTGAGTTTGCCTTTTTAGTTTGGACTTGATTTACCCCAATTAAGCTTTTATTTGAGCTTAGTTCAATGCATATTAGATTGAATTTGAACTCAACTTGATTTTAAATTAACCTATCTTGAGCCTGATTAGGGTTGGGTTTGAGTTTATTTGGTTTAGGTTAACTCAATTTGAATTTTAGTCCATTTGATTAATCAATTTAGGTCCATTTTAGTTAACTTGGTCTTTATCCATTTGTTCTGACTGAGTTCAATTTTAATGTAATTGAGTTACTTTATGTTAAGTAGTTTGATTTGAGCGTCCTTGGTTATTTATGATAATTTAGATGGACC
>RXID01015658.1:0-15011 GCA_005019695.1 Trichopus zeylanicus subsp. travancoricus | reverse complement strand
TACAACTGCTACTACTACTATTTCTCCTACTACTACCACTTCTACTACTACTACTACTACTTCCCTTACAATAACAGCTACTACTACTTCTCCTGCTACCACTAGTGCTACTATTTCTTCTACTACTATGACTACTACTATAATAACAACAACAACAAGATGAACAACTACAACAACTACTACTGCTGCTCCCACTGCAACTAGTAATACTACCACCACTACTACTACTGCTGCTGCGACTGCTACTATCACATCTACTACTACTACTACTACTACTACTACTCTACTACTACTACTACTACTACGACTACTAATAGTACTACTTCTATGATTACTTCTCCTACAACTATAACTACTACTACTACTACTATTTCTCTTACAACAACTACTATTGCTAGTACTACTGCTGCTGCTGCTGCTGCTACTGCTGCTACTACTACAACTCCTCCTTCTACTGCAACTACTACTTCTACTGCAACTGCTACTGTTACTGCTACTACTACTACTCCTGCTGTAGCTATTGCTCCTAGAACTACTACTATTAGTACAACTGCAACTACTATTGCTATTGCTACTGCTGCTACGACTACTATTACTAGTACTACTACTTCTCTTCCTCCTCCTCCTCCTCCTCCTCCAACTACTACTACTGCTACAACTATTACTTCTCCTACTACTACCACTTCTACTACCACTACTACAACTTCCCTTACAATAACAACTACTACTACTTCTCCTACTACCACTAGTGCTACCACTACTCGACTACTACTACTACAACAACAATAACAACAACAACAACAACTACTACTACTACTACTACTGCTCCCACTCCAATGACTAATACTACCACTACTACTACTACTACTACTATTGCTACGACTGCTAGTACTACATCTACTACTATTGTTGTTGCTACTACTACGACGACTACTACTACTACTACAAGTAATGGTACTGCTACCAATAGTACTACTTCTGCAACTACTTCTACTACAACTACTACTACTACTTCTCCTACTACTATAACTACTACCACTACTGCTACAACTACTGCTATTTCTAGTACTGCTGCTGCTGCTACAACTCCTGCTACTATTGCTACTACTGCTACTACTACTTCTCCTGTTACTACTACTCTTGCTGCTACTACTACTACTGCTCCTACTGTAACTATTGCTCCTATAACTTCTACTATTAGTACAACTGCAACTACTAATGCTAGTACTACTATTGCTACTACTGCTACGACTACTACCGCTAGCACTATTATTACTACTACAATTGCTACTACTACAATTTCTATTCCAACTATTATTGCTACAACTACTCCTAAGGCTTCTACTACTATTACCACGACTACTGTTACTACTACTACTACTACTACTACTACTACTACTACTACTACTACTACTACAACTATTACTACTAATGCTAGTTCTACTGCTACTGTTACTACTACTACTACTACTACTACTACTACTACTACTACTACTACTACTACTACTACTACTACTACTACTACTACTACTACTACTACTACTACTACTACTACTACTATTACTACTAATGCTAGTTCTACTGCTACTACTACTACTACTACTACTACTACTACTACCACAACTACTACAACTTCTCCTACGATAACAACAACTATTACTGCTACTACTACTACTACTGCTTGTGCTGCAACTACGAATACTACTATTACTGCTACTTCTGCTATGGTTGCTACTTCTACTTCTACTACTCCTACTACTGCCACTACTACTACTACTACTACAACAACAACAACAACTACTACTACAATTACTACTACTTCTTCTTCCACAGCTACTACTACCACAACTACTACTCCTACTGCAACTACTAATACTTCTCCTACAACTACCACTACTGCTATTGATATTGCTGCTACTACTACAGCTACTGCTAGTCCTACTACTACGACTACTACTACTACCTCTACACCTGCAGCTACTACAGCTACCACTAATACTGCTACGACTGCTACTACTCCTCCAACTAGTACTATTACTACTAATGTATAATTGCTACTACTGCTACTGCAAATACTACTACTACTCATAGTCCTACTACTATTACTTCTACTGCTGCTGCTGCTATTACTTCTAATACAACTACTACTTCTTCTGCAACTACTACTACACCTACTACTACAATTGCTACTACTTCTCCCACTAGTATTACTACTACTACTACTGCAACTGTTGCTACTACTACTGCTACTACACTACTACTACGGCTACTGCTGCAACTATAGCACTTCCTACTACTACTACTGTACTACAACTCCCACTGCTAGAACCCCTACTACTACTAATACTAATACTTCTTCTACTGCTACTACTGCAACAACTTTTACTATTGCTACTGTTGCTCCTACTGCTACTACTACTATTACTACTGCTACTACTAGTACAAGCACTTCTACTAGTAGTTTTACTAGTATCACTACTACTATTACTAATACTGCTACTACTACTACTACTACTACTACTACTACTACTACTACTACTACTACTACTAGTACTACTACTACTATTACTAGTACTACTAGTACTACTATTACTACTACTGCTACTAATAGTACTACTTCTACTACAACGACTACTACTTCTACTACTACTTCTCCTACAACTACAATAACTACTACTACTAGCACTTCTCCTACAACTCCTACTACTGCTACTACTGACAATATTGCTACTGCTATTACTACTGTTGCAGCGGCTACTACTACTATTATTGCCGCTACTACTACTACTGCTGCTACTACTACTTCTATTGCTACTACAACAACAACTACTATTGTTGTTACTACTACTACTACTAGTACCACTACAACTACTATGGCTGCCGCTACTACTACAACTACTACTGGTACTACTACTGCCACTGCTGGTACAACTACTTGTACTACTACTCCTACTATTGCTGCTACTACTACCACTACTAGTATTACTCCTACTACCACTAATGCTGCTGCTGCTCTCTCAATTACTGTTACAGTACTACTACTACTACAACTGCTACTAATACGACTATTGCTTCTACAACTACCACTACTACTACTACTACTGCTAATATTATTACTATTGCTACTGCTTCTACTATTACTACTGCTACTACCACTACTACTGCTCCTACTACTAACACTACTACTGCTTCTACTGCTGCTACTGTGGCTACAACTACTGCAACTGTTGTAACTACTTTTGCTACTACTGCACCTATTGCTATTGGTACTTGTACTACTACTATAATTACGACTGACACTACTACTGCTACTACTACTGCTTCTCTTACTACTACCATTGCTTCGACAACTACTGCTCCTACTACTACTTCTGCCATTGCTGCTACAATTATTTCTCCTATAGCTGTTGCTACTACTTCCCCAACTTCTACTACTTCTGTAACTACTACTGCTATGGCTACTATAGTTTTTACAACAACAACAACAACTACTACTACTACTACAACAACAACAACAACTACTACTACTACTCCTCCTCCTCCTCCTACTACTACTACTAATACTACTACCACCACTACTACTACTACAACTACTACTACTAATACTACTATTAGTACTACTACTTCTACAACTCCTACAACTACTACTACTAGTACCACTACTAGGACTACTCCTCCTCCTCATCCTACAACTACTACTACTATTACTACTACTACAACTGCTACTACTATTTCTACTACATCTACTATTATAACTACTAGTAGTTATACTACTACAACTACTACTCCTACTGCGACTATGGCCACTATGACTACTGCTTTTGCACTACTACTTCTATTACCACTACCACTACTACTACTGCTACTACTACTACTATTACCACTACTGCTACTATCCCTACTACCGCTACTACTATTACCACTACTACTTGTCCTACTACTACTACTACTACAACTGCTACTACTACTTCTACTACATCTACTACTATAACTACTAGTAGTCGTACTACTACAACTACTACACCTACTACGACTATTGCCACTATGACTACGGCTTCTTCACTGCTACTTCTATTACCACTACCACTGCTACTACTGCTGCTACTACTATTATTACCACTACTACTACTACCACTACGACCGCTACTACTACTACCACTACTACTTCTCCCACTACTACTACTACTACAATTGTAACTTTTCACACTACTACAACTACTACTAAGACTACAACTATGACAACTATTACTACTACCACTACTACTACAACTGCTTCTTCTGCCACGACTAGTATAGCTAGCACAACTAATTCTCATATTACCACTATCTTAGCTACTACTATTGCTACCACTACCACTGCTACTAATATACTACTACTACTGCTTCTGCTACAAATACTACAAGTATTACTGCTAGTGATGCAGCTGCTAATGCTACTACGAGTACTACAACAATAACAACAACTATTACTACCACTACTACTACTGCTACTGCTGCTGCTGCCACTAATACTGCTACTACTGCTACTATAACTTTAACTTGTACTATCTCTGCTACTATTGCAGCTATTATACTATTACTACTACTACAACTACTACTTCTACTCTTACTACTATTACTTATACTACTAGTATAATTACTACCACCGCTACTACTACTACTATTGCAACAACGAAATCGACCTACCTAACGCCGGCGATGCTCGCCGAAGTGTTCGAGGTCGCGGAAGCTCTTTTCAAGAAAGAAAGTAGCAACAAGATATAAGGAGAAGATATGGAGAAACTCTCGGATTCTTATTGCTATTTCTCAAGTTTTTGCGATTTCTCAGATTATCGTTTATAATGGAGGCGTGCCCCTTATATAGAGGGCACGGTGATGTAAGCGCTCACATCAGCTGGTGGTATGAGCTAAGCGCTTACATCAGCATAATAGTAGCCTATACTAGAGTAGGCCTATAGCCTTTACATAAGACTCCAAGGGAAGTCTTGTCCTAGGCATAGCCCTCTTATCCTAAGGCGTAGCCTTTACAAAAAACTCCAAAAGAGATCTTATCCTAAGGCGTAGCCTTTATATCCTAAAGCATAGCCTTTACAGAAGACTCCAAAAGACGTCGCTGTCATAGGCTGGTAGCTCGTCCTTTGGCTAGGCTCGTCCTCTTGCTAGGCTTTGACTTCTTATTTCGTAGCTCTAGCTGCTACTGTACTGTACAACAGGATTCTACTTTCCTGTATTAGCTACTATACTTCCCACCACGCTCCGCCTGCTACGGGACAGTGGCTTTGTACAGTGGGGTGCCGTCTTCTTTGGCCAGTTATGCTTCCCACCATGCTCCGTGTGCATCTGAGAAGAGTGAAAAGAGGCTGGTCCTGGAAATGGCATCTTGGACTAGTCGGAGGGTATTCTGGAGCTGCTGGTCTATCTGGGCCATTGTAGGGTACCAGGTGGCCCAAAAGTGATCCTGGTAGCTGAGTCGTTCGCACTCCCATAGCTTGCTGGTGTGGAGATTACACAGTTGCCGAAGTGCTGTGATTGCTGTTGCTGCTGCTGCACGGATATCCTGCTCATTTGCAGGGAACCCTGCAGTTGTAGTAGCATCTCGGCTAGGTGCTGCCACTCCTTGTGTGCTGGGGCTGCTTGGACTTCTTGAATTGCTGTGGCCATGAGCTCCAGAGTTCAAGGTCTTCTTCTGCTGGCCATCCTGCACAGACTAGAGAAGAAAGTAATCGTGACAAGGAGTCAGCGAGCTGATTATCCTTGCCCTCGATGTGTTCGAAGTGTACCGGGATCCCTATCCCAGTAATATAGTCCGTGAAGGCGATCCAGCGTATCCTGGAAGGCTTGTGATTCGGAGACTTGTTGAAGAAGCTAATTATAGCTTGGCAGTCGGTCCGAATCGTTAGTTCCTTTCTATCCAAGTAGTAGATCTTTAGTGCTTCCAGTGAGTTCATCACCGCATAGATCTCCGCATCAATAGTGGATTTGATGGGGTTAAACTTCCCGCTTGCGTAAGCACACACATGTTCTGCGGATTTCGGATCATATTTCTGCGGCTTCCATTTGCAGATGCCCCCCCATCCTTCCATGCAGCCATCTGTTTCTAGAAGGATGTAGCTCTCTGTAGGGGGTACTTCCAAGTCCGGTAGTTGCTGGACTAATTTTTTAATCTGGCCCACTAGAGCCCAATCCTGTTGGTTCATTTTCTTTTCTCCAGTTGGGCTGGTTTTTGCATACAGTGGGCTGAGGAGCCTTCCCAAGTTGGGAATGTAATTCCTGGCATAATTGAGGATGCCTAACCAGGAACGAAGCCCCTTCTTGGTCATGAGTGATTTATTTTGTACCTCCGTGATTTTCTTGATCACGTGAGGCTGCAGCCGGATCCTTTGGTTCCCGATGATGGCACCTAGGAACTCCACTTCTGTTACCGCTACCTTTATTTTTGTAGGGCTCAGGATGAGCCCATGCTCCTCACAAATATCGAGCATGATGTTCAGGTGCTTGGCATGCTCTGCTTCTGTCTGTGAGAAAACAAGAATATCGTCAATGTAGACGGCAATAAAGCTTTCTGTACCTTTGAAGCAATGGCCCATCTTTCGTTGGAATACGGCTGGGGCGTTCTTCAGGCCGAACGGCATGACCAACCATTCGTATAGGCCAGAGGGGACCCAGAATGCGGTCCATTCAATAGAATCTGGGTGCATGGCCACCTGATGGAAACCACTTTTCAGGTCAAACTTGGAGTAGACCTTGCTGTGGCTTACCCTCCTTAGGATAGTATTGATCCCTGGGAGGCTGTATTGGTCTTTGTTTGTAAGGTCATTCAGACGCTTGTAGTTGAAGACCATTCTCTCTTTTCCTTTCTCCTCTTTGCCTGTAGTCGGGTCGACGATTGTTCCTGACCTTACGATGAAGGCCGTTGTTCTGTGCCGACTTCTACTTGGCCGGATGACTCCCATGGTCAGTAGGGCTTCTACGTGCCTTTTGAAGGTGTCCTGTAGTTGTGGGGTGACATGTTTCATAGGACGATCTTCTATAACAAAGTCTGGATTTTTGATATCCAGATGGCACACCACTTTGTTCTTTGCCCAGTGCTTTAACGGGTTTTCGCCAATAAACCCTGCTTCCTTCAGCCTTGTTATTACTGGTTGAAATTTTTGGAGGAAGGACTCCCTGCTGAGCCCTGTATTGTAGTATACTGATTGCTGGATATCAATATACTCTTCTTCCTCCAGCTCCAACTCTTCTACGGCGGCGGCCACCGATGCTGTAGGAGTAGTACTGATAATAGTTAAATTTTTATAGAAGGTTACGATGTTACCTTCTATCCGAACTCCTCCTTGCATGGCTTTTATAAAGTTGCATCCAATTATCATCTAGATGCCATCACCTAGCTCCATTTTGAAGCTGTAAGTGTAGGGGATCTTGAAGCTGTTATCCCCAATGTGCATCCTTCCACCCTTTAGCCTTTTGTCCGCCGATTGCTTTGAGTTTATCCCGCTGAATTGTACCACGAAGCTATTTTTCTCCAGTGCTTCTGGTGGTACTGAGGCTTCATCAATATAGCAGGTTGTTGCTCCTGTGTCTAGTATGGCTCTGACTTGGAACCTGGGAATGTTAGGTATTTCAAGTTCAACATTCATGTTGTAGAGCATATTCTTTACTATTTTTGGTCCAGGCTTCGGTTGAGCCTCTCCTTCAGCTGTTGTCTTGTAGATACTTTCTTGTAGTAGGATACTGGTGCACTCCAGTTCCTCGCTTGCTTCTGCTTCCTTTTCTTTAAACTTCTCAGAGTCTTTCTGCAGGCTTGCGCCTAGCCCTAATTCCTTGACTCTTTCTTTGTAGTGGCCCACCTCCTTCTCCAGCCGTTCAATTTCCCCTTCACACCTTTCTTGCATCAGCCTCTGGTTAGGGAATGGTTCTGGTGGAGCTGGTGTAACTGGGACTACTGTTTTAAAGTAATAGGGTCCACATAGGTTACAGACAGTAACCGTGCATTTGGGGCAATGAATCCTTGCCCGCTGCATTGTTTGGATCTTGCAGCACACGCACTTTTTTTCTCTTGGCTGCACAAGGTCGTTATGCTGCCAAGAATGAGAACATTTTCCTTGGAAGTAAGGCAGCGTTACCTGAGGGCGATACCCTCCTTCTAGTTCTCCCAGAACACAAACTGCTTTCTCCTGCTCAAGTGGGTCGAGGGAGCTGTGCAGACTTTGGGTTGATAAAGAGGAGTGACGGTCCTTTTTGCGTTGTGCTTCTTGAAGTTCTTGTAGATACTGCACATTAAAAGGGATCTCTACATAGTTGGTGTTGTAAGAAGGCCTGTAATAAGAAGAGGTTAGAGGGTAATTGTCTCCTCTAGTGAAGTACTCCTCCTCCGGAGCCTCGTTCTCATAATGTTGTTGGTAGCTTTGCTGGTCCTGATAACACCAATTGTAGTAGTCTTCCCGTGGGGTAGGCAGGTAGTAAGCCATCAGTCTTCAAGCCTTTGCACTTCCTCAGCAAGTATCTGATAAGGATCTCGAAAGACCCTTAGTTTGCCTCGTGCCTCCAAAGGCCTTCGCGTGCGCCTCTCGTGCTGTTGGAGAAGCTTGTCCAGCCGTTCAAGGCTATCACCTGGTTCTCTTTGCTGGGGTTGTTGCCTGAACGCCTCAAGTACGAGTCCTCGGGCCTCTTGTTTTGAAAGGGGCCTGCTGTCTAGGACTGCAGTTGTTAAAGTCATCAGAGAAATCTCGAGCCTCGAGATCTCTTTTGTGCAAGCTTGATGTAGTTCAAAGAGTTGTTTTAAATTCTTTAAGTTAACTCTTGATGCAATACAAGTTTTGTCGTAAATAACAGACAAATTGTGAGCTAGTTGGTTGGTGGAAACTTTTGTTACTAAAGCAAGGTCAAGATACTCAAGGCTAGAGGTTCGGGAACATTCATACCCCTCCTGAATGGATTTTTCCCATGCTTCAGACATATGGGCTAAAATGTTCACAGTTACCACAATTTCCCTAGGATAAATTCTAGTATTAGGTTAAACATGACAATTCCTTACTAGATTAAAGTAATGCTTCAGGATCATACAGGTGTGCCCTTGGGCTTACTCACGGCCACTCGCCTTCACTGCCAAGTTAGGACCTGTCCTTTTTCCTTACACAGAGCTCTTCACCCAGTCAGTATAAAACCATGCTTAATTCTAATCCGTAACATATCACAAAGGAAAAAGATAGCACTTATGAATTCTTAACACAAACTCTTAACACAGTAGTCAAGATCAGGATTTAGGTAATTACGACCCTTACCTCGCACTCTTGGCACCTTGACCTCTTGGGGGTTCTACTCCGCCATATTGTTAACTAGCTCTGATACCATGAAATCGACCTTCCTAACGCCGGCGATGCTCGCCGAAGTGTTCGAGGTCGCGGAAGCTCTTTTCAAGAAAGAAAGTAGCAACAAGAAATAAGGAGAAGATATGGAGAAACTCTCAGATTCTTATTGCTATTTCTCAAGTTTCTGCGATTTCTCAGATTGTCATTTACAACGGAGGTGTGCCCCTTATATAGAGGGCACAGTGATGTAAGCGCTCACATCAGCTGGTGGTATGAGCTAAGCGCTTATATCAGCATAATAGTAGCCTATACTAGAGTAGGCCTATAGCCTTTACATAAGACTCCAAGGGACGTCTTGTCCTAGGCATAGCCCTCTTATCCAAAGGCGTAGCCTTTACCAAAGACTCCAAAGGTCTTCGGAAGCTCTTTTCAAAAATGAAAGTAGCAACAAGAAATAAGGAGAAGATATGGAGAAACTCTCGGATTCTTATTGCTATTTCTGGATTTCTGCGATTGCTTACAATACTTGGATACTTGGATAATCATTTACAATGGAGGCGTGCCCCTTATATAAAGGGCACAGTGATGTAAGCACTCACATCAGCTGGTGGTATGAGCTAAGCGCTTACATCAGCATAATAGTAACCTATACTAGAGTAGGCCTATAGCCTTTACATAAGACTCCAAGGGAAGTCTTGTCCTAGGCGTAGCCTTTATATTCTAAGGCGTAGCCTTTACAGAAGACTCCAAAAGATATCTTATCCTAAGGCGTAGCCTTTATATCCTAAGGCATAGCCTTTACAGAAGACTCCAAAAGACGTCACTGTCATAGGATGGTAGCTCGTCCTTTGGCTAGGCTCGTCCTCTTGCTAGGCTTTGTCTTCTTATTGCATAGCTATAGCTACTACGTACTGTACAACAAGATTCTACTTTCCTGTATTAGCTTCTATACTTCCCACCACGCTCCCCCTGCTACGGGATAGTGGTAGCAATACCTCCCACCACGCTCTGCCTGCTACGGGACATTGGTAGCTATACTTCCCACCACCCTCTTCCTGCTACGGGTAGTGGCGTTGTATAGTGGGGTGCCGTCTGCTGGTTCTAGGGCCTCTTCCAGATTGTCCACAGCTGTGGCCTTCTCCGCTTGCACAGGGGTCGTAAGAAAGGTAACCGCATTACCTTGTATACGTACTCCCCCATGCATAGTTCGCATGAAGTTGCATCCAATAATGAATTGGATTCCATTCCCTGGCTTCATTTGGAAACTGTACGTGCAGGGGATTTGGAAGCTGCTATCTCCGCTGTACATCTTTCCCTGCTTGAGTCTCCTGTTCGTCATTTGTTGAGAGTTGACTCCGTTGACCTGTACGATGCAATTACTTGGCTCCAGTGCTTCGGGTGGTACCGATGCTTCATCAATACAGCACGTGGTAGCTCCTGTGTCTAGTATTGCTTGTACTTGGAACCTGGGAAGATTTGGTATTTCAAGTACAATAAGCATACTGTAGAGCATGTTATTTACCATTCTTGGTTCTGAGTTGAGCTGGGTTGCTCTGTCTATTGCACTTGCTTGGAATAGAACATTGGTATGTTCTTGTTCTTCCGCTGGTCCTGCTGCCGATTTTTCTTCCTTTTCATTATAGTGTTTGTGCAGGTCTGCTTCTAACTCCTGTGCTCTCCCTTCGACTTCTTTCAGCAGTCGCTCAATTTCGCCCTCGCACCATGCAATATAATATCGTTGCTCCTGTATAAGCTTGCATTTGGGGCAATGGATTTTCACCTTTTGCATTGTTTGGTGCATGCAGTATGTACCCCTTTGTGGGCGGTTTTCTTCTCCTGTGCTGCTGATCTTTCCGCTTGCTATTGCGTTGGAGTGTAGATGCTTCGCCTTGGTGTTGTGAGTGTTCTACAAGCTGCTAGCCGGATTGGTGAAGGCCTCTGGGCTGGTGAAGGCTTCTGGGTGTTTGCCCATAAGTGTTGTTGTCCTTTCGATCAGGAGCCCAATTTCACATTGCTTTTTCATGTCATAGTCATTGGACACTAGATCCTTTAGAATCTTCTGAGTGTGGTCATAAATTTCCTGCACAATGAATCCAGGATGCTTTGTGCGGAGTGGCAGCTGCTTGTTTTGTGGGATGTAATGAACTACACATTTGTGCATGATAGATTCTATAGGGATTATATTAGTGTGGAAACTATAAAAGAGTTCCCTAGTATCCCTGAATCTCCTTGTACTCCCATCATTCAGGCGTGCTTCCTCTGGACGATATAACCATTGCCCAGTGAAGCATATTTTTCTATCCTTGTCTTGGAAAATCTTCTTGATAATCATGACATAAGGCTTTTCATTCTTTGTGTTAGGGAAAAGCATTACCTCATCAGCCAGATTGTAGGTTTCTTCATTTAAGTTGAAGCAATGCAGCACTTTCTTTTTCCTCTGCTTCTTCCCCTGGCATTTATCCCTCTCTTCTTGTGGTCGAAGGTGATATGCCTCCTTGTCTTGAAGGACTTTAGTTTGTGAAGGTTTTCTTGGGGGATTGGTGCTTTTGGCAGGCAACGGTACCTGAGGTTGATATCCCTCTTTGACCTCTCCGTGGCTGACTTCCTCCAGACGGAGTATTTTAGCTTCTGTTGCTGTATCATCCTGCGGGGCATTTGCTTCATTGTTTATAGAGGAGTTGGCAGGTTTCTTTCCTTCAGCCGATCCTTCATCATCATTCCAGCCAGTAGCTTCGCTGGCCTTGGGAAAAGGAAAGTAGAATGATGGGGGTGGTGAGTATCGGACATAATAATCAAACTTACCACTGGGTTCCCCTAGGGTATCCCATTCCTCCTTCTTGTCAAAGGCATGGATGCCTCCTTTATCTGGAAGGGGGTTAAACACAACCCCTTCTGGAATGTCGGATTCTGTGACCTTTCTCGGTCCTCCTGGTTCTTGATTTGTCATAGCAGGTGTAAGAGTATTTCTCTTCTTTTTTCTGGCCTTCTTTAGATTTGCAGTATTTGGATCTTGCGGCGTTTCTTGTAGCCGGGCGATCTCCTCTTCATACCATGAGATGTAGCCGTGCTGCTCTTTAATCGTCTGCTTGCACTGCCCGTAGTGGAGTTGCTGTAGTGATTCCCTTTCGTAGCGAGGGCAGCTTTGGTGGTTGTCTTCAATTTCTAGCATAAAGAGCGTAGTCATTTGAGTTAACATACCACGGGGGTTTGTTACCTCTTCAGAGTTGGTCATGCTTGGTGCTTCCCTTCTTAGCTTTGCTTGTGGTGGCTCCTTCTCACCTAGAGGTTCCGTCTCTTCATTTGGCAGGTTATGCTCTTCACTTTCTTTTGGAGAAGGTACAGATTCCTTGTTCGCTTCTGACTTTTCTTCATCATCCCGTGAGGGATGGAGGCCAAGTTGCTGAGGGAGCAGATTTGTCTCCTCCGTGAGATAGTTATCTCTTTTCTGGATAGGACAAGTGGTGCTGTTTTGTGCTTCTTCGTCCTGAAGTATCATCTCCTGCTGCAGTAACCGTCTCGCTTGGGACTTCCACCTGATCATGCCAGTCATCACTTTCATCAGATAAGAAGTCCATGGACCGAGGTACAGAGGCCCCTGGGCGTGTATCCCCTGCATGGATTCCCTTAGGATGGATTCCCTTAGGATTTCCATGGTGCTGCCTAGGCTTCTGGCAGCCTTTAGTCTTCTGAGGGCTTGTTCAAAGACTCCGGTGCTTGCTTGATGCAGTTTAAAGAGTTGTTCTAAGTTCTTTAAGTTAACTTCTGATGCAATACAGGTTTTGTAGTAAATAACAGACAAGTTCTAAGCTAGTTGATTGGTGGAAACTTTTGTTACTAAAGCAAGATCAAGATACTCAACGCTAGAGGTTCGAGAACGTTCATACCCCTCCTGAATGGATTTTTCCCATGCCTCAGACATATGGGCTAAAAAGTTCACAGTTACCACAATTTCCCAAGGATAAATTCCAGTATTAGGTTAAACATGGCAATTCCTTACTAGATTAAAGCAATGCTTCAGGATCATACCGGTGTGCCCTTGGGCTTACTCACGGCCACTCGCCTTCACTGCCAAGTTAGGACCTGTCCTTTTTCCTTACACAAAGCTCTTCACCCAGTCAGTAAAAACCATGCTTAATTCTAAGCCGCAAATTACCACAAAGGAAAAAGACAGCACTTATGAAATCTTAACACAACATCTTAACACAGTAGTGAAGATCAGGATTTGGGTAAGTACGACCCTTACCTCTCACTCTTGGCACCTTGACCTCTTGGGGGTTCTACTCCGCCATATCTTTAGCTAGCTCTGATACCATGAAATCGACCTTCCTAATGCCGGCGATGCTCACCAAAGTGTTCGAGGTCGCGGAAGCTCTTTTTCAAGGAGGAAAGTAGCAACAAGAAATAAGGAGAAGATATGGAGAAACTCTCGGATTCTTATTGCTAAATTCACACAATGCTTACAATACTTGGATACTTGGATTATTTTTCGATGATCATTTACAATGGAGGTGTGCCCCTTATATAGAGGGCACGGTGATGTAAGCGCTCACATCAGCTGGTGGTATTAGCTAAGCGCTTACATCAGCATAATAGTTACCTATACTAGAGTAGGCCTATAGCCTTTACATAAGACTCCAAGGGAAGTCTTGTCCTAGGCGTAGCCTTTATATCCTAAGGCGTAGCCTTTACAAAAGACTCCAAAAGCTATCTTATCCTAAGGCGTAGCCTTTATATCCTAAGGCATAGCCTTTACAGAAGACTCCAAAAGACGTCGCTTTCATAGGCTGGTAGCTTGTCCTTTGGCTAGGCTCGTCCTCTTGCTAGGCTTTGACTTCTTATTGTAGTAGCTATAGCTGCTACGTACTGTACAACAGGATCCTACTTTCCTGTATTAGCTACTATACTTCCCACCACGCTCCGCCCGCTACGGGACAATGGTAGCTATACTTCCCACCACGCTCCGTCTGCTACGGGATAGTGGCGGTGGACAGTGGGGTGCCGTCTGCTGGTACGAGGGCCTTTCCCCCACCGCGCTTTTGTCTGCTGGTGGCCTCCAGATTTTCCACGGCTGTGGCCTTCTCCGCTTGCTCAGGGGTAGTATGAAAGGTAACCGTATTACCTTGTATACGTACTCCCCCATGCATAGTTCGCAGGAAGTTCCATCCAATAATGAATTGGATTCCATTCCCTGGCTTCATTTGGAAACTGTATGTGCAGGGGATTTGGAAGCTGCTATCTCCGATGTACATCTTTCCCTACTTGAGTCTCTTGTTCGTCATTTGTTGAGAGTTGACGCCGTTGACTTGTATGATGCAATTAGTTGGCGCCAGTGCTTCAGGTGGTACCGATGCTTCATCAATACAGCACGCGGTATCTCCTGTGTCTAGTATTGCTTGTACTTGGAACCTGGGAAGATTTGGTATTTCAAGTACAATAAGCATACTGTAGGGCATGTTGTTTACCATTCTTGGTTCTGAGTTGAGCTGGGTTGCTCTGTCTATTGCACTTGCTTGGAATAGAACATTGGTATGTTCTTGTTCTTCCGCTGGTCCTGCTGCCGATTTTTCTTCCTTTCATTATAGTGTTTGTGCAGGTCTGCTTCTAACTCCTGTGCTCTCCCTTCGACTTCTTTCAGCAGTCGCTCAATTTCTCCTTCGCACCATACAATATAATATCGTTGCTCCTGTATAAGCTTGCATTTGG